>CM026431.1:17003656-17168364 GCA_014871385.1 Ceratodon purpureus
GCCATCAGTTGCCATTTACTACTTTTCTACCTTTTGGCGTGTTTTAAAGAGATTAAGAATTCCCATTTCACACTAGCATAGGAAATGTAGTTTGAGGTTTCTGGGTCTTCTTTACAGACCAAGACAGTGAGTATCTGAAACACTCGAGGGAGCATTTCGACTCCACTTTCTTGTTTGCACAGAACACCATGGCTTTGGAAGAGGACATTTTGCTTTTTACATTTTGCATTTATGATATTTCTTATCACGTTTCTAGTGCGGAGAGTGCGTACTAGGCCTTTGATGAACTTGTTGGAGACTTCTATTGGAGCACACTATATGCCATTAGTTATTATCTCATCATGAATTTGGCGCTTTCCATCAAGGATGTGGAGGGTTGAGCCCACGGTATATCTTGCAAATTGATGAATAATTTGTACGCTTGTGGAGAATCAACAATACAAAAGCACACAATGATAGTTTGTAAAATTCTTGCTAGTTAGGAAGGGTTGTTTGATAGATATATCCACACTCCACAGGTGATAGGTTCTGGAGGATTATAGAGCGATTCAAAGACCTCACTAGATTACCAAATATTGAAGGTGCCATAGATGGTACATACATTCCTTTATGATCACGCCCGTCTAGAAACATCACACCAATGTCATCTGATTTTTTTGTAAAAAAAAATTCTATAGCGTATTGTTGCACGGAGTGTGTGATTCAGATTAAATTTTCTATAACATATGTGCTGGTCAACCGGGTCAAGTACATGATGGTGGACAATTTCGATGGTCTAGTCTGTATAGACAACTTCAATCTCAAGAAATGTTAGCAAACCTCATAGTTCACATTCATGATATTGATGTTAGGCCATTTGTTGAGGGATTCAGCATATCCCATCCTTCCGTACTTGCTCAAAAACTTCAAGCCCCGACCAGAGTTTCTTGACAAACAAAGATTTGATTCATTTATGAATTCAGGATGAGTACTGATTGAAAATGCATTTGGTGACTTGAAGAATCGATGGAGAATTCTCAAGGGCTTCAACATGTTGGTGGAGAAGGCTGCAATTGTAACATTGACATGTTGTATGTTGCACAATTTTTGTGAGCTCCACCAAATGCCTATTCCCATGCCTTGAGACCAAAGTTGGGCGGGTATACGGGAATGAACCCGGGTAACATCTCGAATAATGGTATCAATAGTAGGTACCCTACCTGCCATGGTATAAGGGTTTTGAAATACCCGTGTCCAACCCTACCTAGGGGGTCTTAGGGTTTAGGGATACCATGCAAAATACCCGACTGCGCGGGTGCCGTTTGGAGCTGCTCTTGCGGGATACCCGTATTCAAAAATTTCAGTGATTGCAACCTAGGTAATTAGTGACAGTATTGAAGAAGCTCTGTAGTGGCACATCTAGGCTTCTCACGTAGTTAGGTTTGTTGCAGCTTCCCGGTAGTATGTAAAAGAATTCACGAACTCAACACTGAGAGATAGATAGAGGAGAAAAATAGTGTACAAGAATGGGAATATTTTCTTTGAGTTGAGGTGCGCGCGCAAGAGAGAGAGAGATGGAAGGAATGGATAGCGGTTTTTTGTAAGCAGTTGAAAGGGGATTTCCTGTTATTGATGTTGTGTGAATGCTTCACCCTATTTATGTGTGCGGATCTAGGAGGGAGAGATCACAAAATAAACAGCGTAGGTTATCTCTTTAATCAGATACTGAAACACTCTGTGCACTCAAGTTGATCAAACTCAACCTAAATTTTGTTCAGACTGTGGAGAAATTTGGTCAGATTGTAATACCCGACCATTATATAGGGTTGCACTGGTATTAAAATTCTACTACCATGGTATAGCTACCTGGATGTCAAAAAAAATCAGAACTGTAATTGATACAAGGCGGATATATGAAATTCAAAAAAACCAATTTATATGTATACCCTTATTTCCATGATTTTGTATTCATCCATTATATCCACACCCGTGAGTATGACAAAAAACCAATACCCGCCCAACTCTGCTTGAGACCTCTGGATGCGAAGGGATCCATTTGTTGGAGTTCTTCTTGGAAGGATTCACACCCTCGAGATGGATATGCTGCCAAGGTTGCAGGTGAACAAATGAGGGAGATATTATTCCTAGATTGGCTAGCCAAAAAATCTAAACTTGTAATGTAAATAGTTGAATATGATATACATTTCAATGTGAACAAACATGTTTAGTTTTACTTCATTGATATTCTAAGTTCTTTGAAAGTTGAATGTATGTAGAATGCATGGTAATTTTAATTGTGTATATTGATGTGTATATTTTCAATATATACATGGTGCTTGAAGTGAATGATTGATATAAGTCTGCATTCAACATTGAAATAAGTATATTCACCTTTGAAGAATTTCGTGTTCAAATGCATTTTTATGAATTTGTAATTGCAATCATAGAATATAAAAGAAAAATAGTTGCAACAAAAATAGTTTTTATTGCAAAAAATGCATGACAATTACAATAATTTCAATAATCATTGAATATTGACATTGCTACTATTTTTTGATGCCTCTCCATGATCCTTTTGATAGTTTTGTAGTGTATTTGCAAACAAAACCGCCATTCTCTCGAGAATTGCTTGAGTTAGTTGAAACATTTGGAATTCTAAATTTTTGGCATCCTCATGAATTTTCAAGGTGGCCTCCAATTTTATCTTCTCATTCAACTAGTTGCCTCACAAAAAACGATCAAGAAATGCTACCATATCTCCAAAAACTCTCCTTCTCTTTGTAGCCGCCTCTTTTATGCCATTGAGTGAAGCTGCTCTACTCCGAGGGCTTTGAGTCTCCTCTACATCTCTCTCTGGCTCTTCGGTATGTTCTTCAATTCCTTGTTGTTGAGTCTCTTGAACTGGATCATCAGAGCCACCATCCAAATTGATTGGAGTATTGTCTGATCTATGTACATCCTCTCCTTGGTCCATAGTAATAAGCACCCCATTTGCCTTTGCCGACATCCTCAAAACATCATTTAACAATTTGTACCACATCCATTCAGAGCCAAGGTTGTCTCCTATAATTTCATGTTCCTTCTTCTCCTTGTAGTAGTGACGCCTGAGCTTGTTCCATTTGTCCCTGACATGGATCCAAGTTCTTGAAGCTTCTCCAGGAAATTGTCACACAATGTGCTCTCTAATCTTCAACTAGTGTTGTTTTTGGAAGGAGGATGAATCAAAGGACTCTATTCTCTTACTACAGAGCCGAAGCAAGAGCTTGGTAGCAGCTGCACTCCATTTTTTCTCTAGAGGAAGAGGAGTTGGAGGAAGAGTAGATGAAACTATTGTCACTCATGTAGAAAAAGGAATAGAAGCTGGAGTCTCTAAAGGAGGAGGCCTATTTGCAAGGATGATAGAGCCAGGAAAATCGAGACTAGGTTCCATTGCTTGAGTTTGGGAGCTACCAAGGAGCGTGGAGAGAAAGGTTTTACACAACTTTTATTTGGACTTTTATATTGGCAAGCCACAACGCTGTGGAAGTTGTGAACGTTATTTTTAGCGTGGAGGGTGTTTCCGTCGTAAAAGGGCAAGAAGGAGGACGAGAAACTGGCAGGTCGACGACGCCTGGAGAGAGGTTGACGAGGCTTCATCCATATTTGCCGACGATGGTGGCGTAGCGCATGGGTGCTGCGGTTCGTGGGCGTCGTTTGGATTGAGCTGGGGACGGATGGACGGACGGAGTGAATGAGGGAGAGTGAACCGAGGGAAAGAGTGGGCGAGAGAGAGAGAGAGAGAGAGAGAGGGAGAGTGCCTGCGTGCGTGCGTGGGAGACGTCGTCGATTCTCCAGTGCAAGTATTCCTGCCTTCTGTGCTCCCGTGCCAGTATTCCCACTTCGTTGCACTTCTCCCCCCCCCCCTCACTCATTCTGCTGCTTTCTTCTTTCCCCCCCTCACCATGGTGTTCAAGAGCGACTACCCCAAGTTCGACCAGGAAGCTCCTCCCGATGATTTTGATCCCGCCAAGCCGTACGCCGACCCCGTCGCCATGCTGGAGCACCGCGAGTTTGTGGTCCGCGAGAAGCTCATCCAGGTCGAGAAGGCCAAGATCCTCCGCCAGCGCCTTCAACACTGTTACTGGCGCGAGGGCGTTAATCACTACCAGAAATGCCGCCCGCTCGTCCAGAAGTACATGGCCTCCTTGCAGAACATCGGTTGGGGCAAGGATGCGCGCCCTGCTTATCTGAATCAGCTCTAAGCCAGGCTAGGGTTTCCCTTACTGCTCTACTATTTTCTTCTGTTATTTTCTCCTTTCATCTCCCTCGCGATTTTCCTGGCTAGGGTTTCCCTCCCCTCCCTCTTCTTCTCCCTCCTATTCGTTTTCCCTGGGTAGGTTCCTTACTGCGCATGGCCCTCAATATGGTCATTCTTAGATTGCAGTCACGCCTCAAGCTTAAATAGGTTTTCACCACGACCTAGGCCTTGTTGTACAACTCCCGAGTCTTTCACAATTCAGAACTAGGGTTTTGATCAATTGTACGTGCGTGCTACTGAACTTTTGTCGTTTGTTTATCTGTGAGCCGTCTTTGCGCAAAATTCAATGAGTTCACGTTTAAATTTTATCTGTCTGTCATTGTTTAGGGTTTCTAGCTGTGTTCATGGTGCCTAGGCCCTCACTGTTGTTTTGCGAGGCTCACAGTTAATTGTTTTCCTTTGATCCTCATGGGGAAGATGCGATACCTGGTTCTCGTCTTCATGATTTAACGTGCAAGGCTTGATATGAATCGAGCACTGGTGTTGCTTGTGCAGCGCACATTTGAAACTGAGCATTACTGTTGTGGTGCCAGAGAATGTGAGACTCTTGTGTGCATTATCGCTACAAGGAGATGAGATGACGTCAAGACTGCTAGGGGTATGTGAGTGGGGTTACTACGAGTTCATTTTGGTTTTGTGGATGTAGTGATTGGTAGTAATTCGGTGTCATAGGAAGGCACGGGGGGTTTATGACTCCGCTCTGCTCTTTTCTCGAAGTAACCTTCTCTGTTGAAGTGCTTGGAACGAGCCGATCTCTCCTCTCCATCTTATGTTTATGGCCATAGTTCGGGGTGCTTGTCTTTAGAGTGGCTTGACTCACCCTGAAAGCCCTCTTTGCACGTGCTTTGAATTGTTTGAATTGTCCACTTGCTCCATCACGGCAGTGTGCTTCTCTCCTTAATTTACTGGTGTAGAGCTCAGGGCATTGCCAATCAGATCCTTTTCTGCAGTAGATTCGTGGAAAAGTGCAAGAGTACATACTCACATGTTGGCAATTAACATCTCATCTGTATTCACCTCAGGCTCATTACACTCTGAATTCTCTTGATTTGTTTAGTTTTCTTCATTTATTATTTGTCCTAAGTATTTCTTTTCATTTTGGAATGTCTTTTCTTAGAATTGATTCAACTCAATGAATTGAATTTTTAAAGAAAGACCTTTTATTTGATTACAAAATTCTATCCATAATGTATTCATTGAGAGATAAGTGTATCAGTAAATGTGTATTCCAGTATGGATTAGTGTATATGTAGTAAATCGATCAATTTGGTGTAATGATCAATAAAAATAGAATTTATACTTTTTTGTTGAAATATTCAGAGGATGGAATTTTTGGTGCTTGTGAGAGCACTTCCATTACAAGGTCAATGTTTTGTACTCAAAACAATCAAATTTGGACTCTTAAAATTGTAGACTTTTAATTTTACAATTTTTTAAGATATTCAAATGTGTAATACTTAAATGTGCAACTTTAAGCGGGATTTTAGAATGAGGAACTTTGAAACTAATGAAACTGTAAACTTTGATTTTCAAATAACACAAAATACTTTAATTGTCAAATAAAGTATCTATAATAAAAGAATAAAATATTTCATGTCAATAAAATAAATAAGTAAATTTACTTCCAACATTTTAATTGATTTGAGAAAAACTTAGAAAGTGGATGTTGGCTCATGCCCAACATTGATAAAAATATTCTAATATTTAGGTGTGAAAGTATAATTTGTTAATTAAAAGTTAAAGATAATTTTACTTCTAATATCTCATATTCAATTGAAAAGGGAAGTAGATGGCGCCGCATGCAATAACACTCAAAAAACACCAATATTTACATGTCAATGAAAAATATGAAGTTCAAAATAATAGATATTCTATATACATAAAATAAAAACAAGAAACAAACTTATATAATAAATTCAGTTCTATTATTTCTAATTATAAAAATCTGGAAATTAGTTTATGCTTTCATGCAATAATTAGAAAAATATAACAATATTTAGTTGTGAATGATATATTATTAAATTAGAAAAAAATTATTATAAAATTCAAACTTAAAATAGAAATAAACAATAGGAGGACAATATCTTAGACTATTCCTACGTGAACAATTCTACATGAAGTTCCTCTATTCCAGAAGTGGACGCGATCAAGGTAGTCGATGATGGTGTGGATCCTTTGCCTCTTCCAGATTTGCTACATTGAGAAACGGATTCAAACATCTCAAAAGATGATGATTTATTGGAGTGAGCCATCAATGACGATGACAACGTTGTAGTGCAAGCCCTTCAAGAGGCCGCTACTCCATTTTTCCCTCGATTAGAGCGCTCCAACATGGGAGCGACATATTTGCTATTGAGCTCAAGGAAACTATACAGGCATTCAGACAAATACCTAGACAAACTCTTCCGCACCTTGAACATGACAATTTTGTCATAAGTGAATTTACTCCCGCGCTCTTACCATGAAGCATTAGAGTACTTAAAGCGCATAGGCCACTCTTCAAGAAGATTGAGGTCTGCCATGACAATTGTGTTCTTTTTAGAGGAAACCTTGAAGATGCGTGGATCTGCCCACGTTGTCTTACGTCTAGAAGACAGGGCTTGCGTAAATCCGAGGTTTCAGAGAAGGTAGTCCGTTATTTTCTAGTTACACCACGACTTACGAGAATGTTTACACTACAAGAAAATGGGTGTAAAACCTACTAAAGATTGACACTGAAATGTCCACGGTGTCTTTTTCGTGTGTAAATAACAAAATCTCTTTCTATTAGTATAGTTTGTATTAAAACAGTATGTTAAAAATGTTGTCTATGTCAGAGAGAGAGAAACTTCGGTCTCTAGAGGAGACCGAAGTAAATTAAGTGTCTGTTCGACCTACCCCCAATCCAAAGCCTACAGGACAAAGGTATGGAAGTAAAGATCTACTCCCCCTTTTCGAGAGCAGACACTTTAGTCACAAGAAACCAGTGAAAACAAGCGTATAGAATAGTTTGTAGTGATGTTTTGGACATCAAGCCACGAGCTCATTGTTGGTTGGATGTGAGCGTTTGTCTCATTTATTTGGTCCGGGTTCAAACCCTGATGAACTGGTTTGAATGGATGTGGGGGATGGAGAGGCTTGATACTGCTGAGTGAGCAAATTAACCCCTAAAGGGCCTTGATGATGTATATGGCCTCGGCTGGGATTGTAATATGAATTGAGGCACCTTGCAATGCATATTACTTGAAACAACCAAAAAGCAAAAGAAGGGCCCAAAGATGAGGAAAATTGTGAAACTTTCAAAAAAAAATTGGAATTACTATGTGTGTTCTATGGAGTCTTTTGTGCCCATTTATACGTATTTGCAGCATATACAGGCGTTGGTAGAGTTGCTTCAAATTACTCCAAAAAATTTGAAAAAAATATATATCATTTATAGTACTGACATTGTCTTCCACAAAAAAATTCAACATCACCACATCATTTTCCAGTCTTCAATGCATAAATACGTGTGTAAACCACTGAACACACTCCGTATGCATATCCTTTTAGGGGTTAAACTATATGTTTAAAGAATAAATTAATGACTATATAGGCTCTTTGACAAGAACAGCTTCAATCACTCTCAATTATGCTTGTGGCCCCGACATATTGATGTGGAAATCTGTTCTCAAACAAATTTTACATGAGGGTGGTGTTCAGTACAGAACATGGTGTTTCATTTTCCTTAACCCCTAAACGCCCAAGGGTGTTTTTCATCAAAACTGCCTAAAAACAGCCCCTCTTCAAAGCAAGGTGGATTTTGCAAACTTGGGGTTTTAATTAGTACATCTAACCATAATATCTTGTAGCTAACTTCTATGTCTATGTGTCCACCAAATCTTACACACTCATTCCTCACCAATTGCAAGATCGTAACGTTCAAAGTTGAAAAACGAGTTTTTTTCTTGCGCAAAAAGGGATCAGCACAGGTTTGAAGGCCCAAATAACCATTTTTTGCATTATGAATTTTGGGGGTTTTGATGCACGTCAAAGAAGACTAAGTTAGCTAATTGTGTTAAAAAAACCATATTCAAAAAAGTTGTTGAAGGTTGCCAAAAAAATCATTTTCCGCTAGGGGGTATGCTGAAATTTACAAACAAAGGCCGTCTTTTGACAATAAAAATAACATATGAAAAAACTTTGGATTGAAAATCGGAACGGTGGGAACATGCTCTACTGCCTTCTCTATACATAGAAATTTTTATTTTTGAAAAATATCAAAATCTCAATTTTTGGTGGAATTTCAAAGTTTCGGCTTTGGGCAGATTTTGGCAGATTTTGGCAATTTTGGGCAGTTTTGGGCAGTTCTGAGCAGAATTTGCTGCACTGACAGTGCTGTGAGCTTGCCCGAAGTTTGGCTGAATGCAGCTTTTGACACTCAAAACACCATAACTTTTTATGAGTATGTTAAAGAAAAAAAAATAAAAAAATCTGCAGAAACCTCTTCAAAATTCTGCAGAAACCTCTTCAAAAAAAATTCTGCAGAAACCTACCTAATTTTTTTTTTTCAAAGATTTAGGAATTAAATTGGAATTCTAGGAACCTGTCCAAATTTTAAAAACGCCCATTCCAGGACTATGGGCCTTTAGGGGTTAACCTCTCCGTTTAGTATAGACCTTGTCTACTCTAGCTCGGCACAAACGATTCCATGCAAAAAGGACGACACACCCTGTTTGGTGTCGAATGGGTACATAGACTTTGATTAAAACTTAGACCACATTTTAGAAGTTTGGACCTTCTTTATTTACATCTTGGTATTTGCGGGCCACTGTTAGTATTTGTACCTCTTTTGTATCATCTGACAATAAAGATTGTCTGGCCTTCATGTAGAGGCTCGGTGCCGAATGGATCCAAAGCTACTTATTTGAGTTCATTATTACTATTTGTCATTCACACTAACTATGTTGAATTTTATGTCTTCTTGTGCCACCGCTAGTAATCGTACCCTCACTTGAGTACTCATGCATTTTGTAATTTACACTCTACATTCAAAACGTGTATGTTTATTTATTGCACTATTACATTTAAAATCGAATAAATTTTGAAACAAAAAGCCATTTTACCTAATGATAAGATCTCAATTTCTAATCGCTTCTCTCCAAAACATTGATTTACAGCAATGTGTCAGGCAGTGACATATATCTAGTTATGTGGAATTGATTCCATCTAAAGTTTAGACTTATAGCCTGCATAAAATCCTCTAAGTTCAACATCAAAATAATCACAATTACATATTGGTTCAAAATAATCACAGTTACATTCTGGTCTTACTCGTTAGCACAGTGGAACTCTTTTATGTGCTCTTCAGAAACTTTGATCTGCACAAAAATCGTCAACTACTTTAGATATTCACAATTCAAGACACATACACTTATGGAAGCTAATGACAAAAACTTAGATTAAAATTAACCTGCACGGGACTCGGGAGTAGTTTAAATGTTATGAATAATATTGTAACTTAATGGTAGATACAATAAATTACTGCTATTGGTTAGTGAGAGATTTTTTCTAAACTCCACGACATTCTTAGATGTTGATTTATGAAATAACTACTTCAGCCCTTCTCTCTTTCTTTTCATTGCCATTTGTACAAGATGGATGAATGAAAACATAAGATTTAATGGTTATTGTGTTCTTCATGGTCGTGGAAAATGTTATGGAAATAATGCTTTATTTTAAGATTTGATTAAAAGTCTAAGAATCACCGCAATCAAACAAGAATATAGCCTAAATGACGTATATACACTTGCATATCTAATACATAGACCAAAAACATAATAAAAAAAAAGGATTTGGGCTTCATTTGGCCTCCAAATTGTGCATGAAATTAAAATTCCAGCAATGATATGGGTACAAAAACAATGAATTAGAGGTGGTGGATATAAAGGAGTATGGAAGGACATGGTGGATGAGATCTTTACAGGCTCCCCCCTTATTGCCGCAGGGTGGTGGGCTCAATTCCCCCGCGGCTTCAGAATGACTGTGATTGGTTGGGGACAAAGGATTTTTTATTGTAAAATATTTTTTAATTAAAATCTGACATTGGCCCCGAGGCCAAGAATTGGCCTTCCATTCTCGGTGCACCCAATTTACCGAGCTCGGGCCATGTCAGAACTTGCATTTCTTGATTAAAAAAAGTCTCCCACCAAATTGGCCCGAGGACTAGGTGTAAGGGGGTTCGGGCTGATTATGGGCTCTCGGCCAATCACGATTGAGGATTTCAGCCCTCAAAGGGGCTGAATTGGCCCGGCCCCTAGGTGTAATTCGACCCTAAAAACCTCCTTCCATGTTGTGTTGCATTTCAGTATCTGAATAGGTTTCAAGAATTGTTATCTTAAGAAATTAAAATATTTCAATTAGATGGATATATGTACTTACTAGTGATTGGAGCCGGCTCATCTAGTTTTTTTTTACTTGTTCTTTCTATTGGAATAATTGACGTCTCCAATGTTTGAGCTGAGATGTTTGCACTTTCTTCTTGGGCTGTTATCCTTTAGTTGCAACTTGCTTGGGTTGCAATGTAATGTACTGTCCATCCAAACATTTGAATGTTGTGTTAATAGATCAGATGTAGTAAGAAGCACTAGATACAAGCAAACAAAACATAGCATAAATATCTACAACATGTCATTAGATTAAAATTTAGATGGTTCTTTCATATACCTAGCATTTTGTCAAGGCCTAGACTTCTCTTCTAGTTCTATATGAACTTCATTTGGCATTTTTTCTTGGCACATTGGTCATTTATCATGTTTTGCATCACCACCTGCGATGGGTGATATGTGCATTGATAGGAAGCAACTATGACGTCCATCTGTGGAAAATCTGCACCACACAATGCACATGGTTTAATTGTCACTAGGAAGCGGCTCCTGCCTAATTGATGTTCTTCAATGTGTTGACTTGGGCGCAAGCCTATGGGAATGCAGAGTCTCTCGGCCATCTTCCCAAGTTTGCCTCTCTGTTGATCATGTTTCTCTTGAAGGTCCTCCATTACAGATTGAAGTCGTTGAAGCTCCTTCATGGCTTCAAATATCTCACCCTTTGTATTGATCAAGGCTATCTCCTTTCGCTTAATCTTGTACTTTAGTTTCATGATTTGCTCTTCTCCACTGATCCTTTCTTCCATGTGTTGTTTCTTGTCCTCTACATCATCGTTGTCGATACCCAAGGCAGTCTTTTCCTTGGGATCTTTTAGGACACCCTCCAACACCTGCAACTATCTTTGCAGCCTTGAGATCTATATCTTGATTCTCTTGTCTTCGGCTCCAATGGCAGGGTTCTTTGGCGATGATAATAGAGTACTCACGAAAACATGTCTATTGTTATATTCAGCCTCTACCTCGCTGTATTCCACTTTTGATTTTGCAATCTCTCTCTCAACTTTTGCCTTTGCCAACTGATAGTAGGACCTTTTCGGCTTTTTGCAATATGATTTATCATAAAATCTCTTTTTTTTCATAATTTTTCACTCTCCATCTCTCTGAAGCGTACTGGGTCAAATTCACTTGGTGGCCATGGCATATCTCTGACACAATAGTTCTTTAAAAATTCTCCGAGATACATTTGTTTTTGGACATCTGACTACCGTAGTTTACAGGCAGCTTCGGTGCTCTTTTGCCAAATACTTAATTAATTTCGATATTTAGTGTTCAGCACTTAAAAATAATATATTCAATTTTTTTGCAACTTTCTTTTTTAATTTTAAAAAATTCGTCTTAAAGCCTTATTTAATTTTTTTTACTGAAGTTTTAATCCTACAGATATTTTTTGCATTGGATGATAAGATAAATGTGAGCAAGAGGTGAGAATGCTCTCTGCTTTATGCAAGTAAAATGGAGTTGTGTCCAACTATTCATATGGGAAATGTGAACTTTGAGGTGAAGCACCTAGTTGGTCTTCTTTTTTATAACACGCATAACTTTTGCATATAGTCTTCAAATGACACAAAAATTGTTGTAGATGAAAGATTACTTGATCTATAAACTTTTCTTAGACCAACAAAATTTCAAAAAAGTTAATCTTCTATGCACAAATGACCTTGAAAAACTGTTTTGAATCCATTCTATTTTTTTAATCTTTACACTGCTGCAATGATTTGTCCATATCTTTTGCATAAAAGACTTATTTTAACACAAAACTTGTTGGAGCTGGAAGAAGAATCGATTTATCAACTTTTGTTAGGTAAACACAATTCTACAAAACTTCATCCTCTATGCTCAATTGGACTCCAAAAATCTGTGTACTACACATTTGAAAAGCCTCACTTAGAGTCTTGCTACTTCTTAACCTATATTCTTTGTGAACTAATGTAGGTGAGCTTGATTACAAAAGGAGCGCATTCTCTCCACTACAACTTGCACATGCTTCAAATACAAGTAAATGTATAGTGAGAATTGAATTTTTTTTACTTTTCGGTAATTTCAAAAAAAAATTAATATTATATTCGGCAAAAAATGCCAATAATTTCCAAAATTTTTGGATTCTATTTTTTAAATTATTTATGGACAAAGTTGCTTGTAAACTACGGTACACTGGTAAATTGCAAGATACATTTCCTCTACATGCTCTCTAATTCCATCAACTTCAATTACTAGATAGTAGTATCCCTTCTTCTGTTTCTTTCCAAACATACAAATCAATTCCTCATTTTGGACATGGTTGCAATCTCGAGATGGATCGAGCCCCCAATCTGGCAATAAAACCTCCACTACAAATCAGGGCTCCATATCTCTCTCTACCTTATCCCTCTCCATTTCTCACAATCTACAAATTTATTTGCCTCACCTCATAATTGGTAACTTCATACAGAAACTCTCATGATCTCTAACTGGCTGCCATTCACAAATCCGAGTTTGAACCTCATCTCCCTTACCATATTTCTCGACTACAGTATGGTAATTTCCCTGGCAATATTTCTGAACACTCAACGCTATCCATGGTTATGGCACTTCATTAATTGTTTGATGTCCATTAACCATTTTTTACTCTGAACTTGGCCATCCTATTGATTAAATCTGACACGTCAACAGAGCAATCATCAATTCATTTGAAGTATGGTTTGATAATTTTCAAATTATTCATTCATTTTGGATGCATCATTCTCATTGATGGATGAAGATGTCATACTAAATAAAGTAAATCATCCGCGATTGGTTCATGGAATCGTGCTCACGGCACATGCCTTAACGCTCATCACTCATGTCCTAGCATTCCCCAAACAGGAAGCTGGAACCTCTGGGCTTTCTAAGCTTTGAGTATTTGATTTGCAGAATAGGATGCCGTGAGGCCGACACATAAGAAGGCCCCAGCTCCACCTGAAGCTTTCAGTGCGAACAATCTAGCGATAGATATTACACGCTAGCAGAATATGTGAAATATCTTCCTAATCTGAACATGTAACAAGCATGTGCTCGAGCAAGTGATTGTGGTACCTGCAATACTTGTCCAACGCTATACAAAGATAAAGTTTACCTCAGCGCACCACATCAAGTGGGTTGGGTAGCAACACAGCAGTTGTACCGAATAAATCTCAGAAAAGCTTTTCGGTGAACACTCACCTAGAGGTAGGCACGGTAAAGTTAACTTTGACTCACGTGTTGTTTGCATTGCAAGGACGAGGTTCGGAGCTTGCAGTAACCATGACTTCCATGACCTGAGTCTTAAATCCTCTGCCGCGCTGAGGGGAAATATTCAGATCAGGGTGACATCTTTCTTTAAACACTAAAGTTCTTAATTGGACCCAAACGAGCTCAATATCGCAAGAAACAATTCTTGAAACGCTGGTGCTAAAGAAGCATCATCAGCCTTGATCTTTGCTTGAGAGAATCCAGTTGATGTATTGACGATCAGCTCCACCAAAAAAAAGCCGGACGATGAAGGAGAATCAGCTGCTTGGGCGTAAAAGAAGAACTTAAATGTAGGAGCCTTCCCACCAGAGGCCATGACCTCTACTAAGTTGGATTGCATGTGACGGATAAGTGGTTGTGGAGTTGGTAGAGAGGCTGGACTCGATAAAGTATGATCCTGTGTGCAAAGAGGAAAATATGATTATACTACTCGTGCTGGCAAAAGATGCATCCTCAACACGTCATCATTTACATGATTCCCCCAAACTGAGCCTAGAATCTTTGAAGGCCCAATCAGTCTCTAGCACAAACACATGAACGCTTTAAAATATACTTATGAGTTCAAGCGAGGTATAATAAAAATAAAGGTCGCAAGATTATCCATAAGGTCAGTACAAATTCTAACCCTACGAGCGATTAATCTTTCACATGAGGGAAGTAGGAAGTATTTGGCAAGAAAATTTGAAAACCAAAACAAAGTAGGAAAGTAATTTCTTGTCCAATTCTTTATCTATTTTTGTTTGAATACGAAAAAAACTCTCCGCAAAGTTTCTCTGCGCACGTTAGTACACGAAACGTACCAGAGTTAAGGCAACTGCAAGTTGACCCCACTTTCGTTGGAACGCCTGGGCAACCAAGGATGGTTTAGTTTTGAGCTTCAAAGAAAATAGAGCGGGTGTAGAGACCTCGTATGTGTTGAGGCCAAGCAAGTCTTCAAAGTCCAGTAACGAGGTAGCAGCTGCAGCTGATGTAGACGTGACCTGGGAGGTGGAGCTAGGGGAAGATGTTGACCTACACGAGGCATTACACCAGTTAACATCCAAACTTATTGAAGCAAAATACTCGAGAAAAATGATACACTTAAGAAAGTGAAATAACGTACAGGATTTAAATGGCAAATGAGCATTTTCAGATGAACAGAAAAATATAGGACAATGACGCTGCTAAGATGCATGCGGCAAAGTTAAGAATAGTAATATAAAAATATAAAGATTCAATTACTCTAACTATTGCAGCATAAATATCAGTTCCATTCTCTCTGATTCATACTTTGTTCCACCCCGCCAAAGAAAAATAAAATAAAGAAATCTACTACACATTAGTCACCAGATACTGTGACTCAAACCAAAATATTAACATAACTTAAATGGACGAACGATGAATGAAAATGTATCAAGATGGATGGAAATCTGCTCGGTGGAATGAACGTTCTTCAAATGAATGAATGAATGAAAACCACGAAGGCAAATAATCACCCACTGATCAATTCGCCGCAGGATGTAGTAATTTCAGATTACCTACCTTGTCTGGCGTTTAAATCAAATATGGTAAATAGAACATTGCCTTTACGACATATTCCAGTCTCGAGCAAACCCAAAAGGAATGACAAAGACGAGAATCGAACTAACCTTGGAGGAGCGGATGAGCTTTCAAAACCAGCTAAGTCTGGACCACTGTAATGAGACCCATTGCTAACAGCTGCAACGCTTTCTTCTTTATCAGATGCGCTTAGTAAAAGATCATTATCAGTGGCATCCACAAGTTGGCTAGGCAGCACATCATCAGCAATTGTTGGTCCCAACGGTAGTATTCCTGAATCCTCAGTTAGCTCGATTGGCCCACGGACTTCCTTGTCCAAAAACATGTAAGAAGGCTGCGCACAACAACAGCATCGATAAGAATCCCCCACTTTTGTGAAGAATCTGAACTCAACCAATTCAAGGAGCTCAAAGAGTCGCTTAGCCTGTGGGCTTTTACCTTTCTGCCAACGAAGGAAACAACGTGCTCACTTTTCACAAAAACTGATCATTTTCAGACAATTTTTGAGTTCACATGGACAGACAAAAGTCAAGCATGTTGAGCTTCTCACGTCAACCATTTTGCGTGACCACGGTACCATGGCTCGATGCATCAATGCAAAACATAAGCAGGAATACCTCAGCACAAGTGCTGTTCAAGTCAGAAACTTAGTTAAACAAAGCAAGGACTATGAACTAATCAGCTTACCTGTTGATACACAACAGATAGACTGTTGAATTCATCAAATATTCGATCCTTAATTTCGCTGCTCTGCGTATCTGCGAAGACAGAAACAGCTTGTTTTGCAGGGTTTACAACTCGCTCAGCTACCTCCACACCCTGCTGTAGTAACCTGTAATACAGAAGGGCCCTATCATGCACATCCTGCCACGAACAAACAAGATCTCGGTTAAAAACTCGGACACGTTTAAACTTACATTTATAAAAATACATGCTGTTACCAGAGGCCGTGTTTAGTATTCAGTACCAAATTTGGTCATAATGGCAAATTTATCATTCAAAGGGTATGACCACTAAACACTCAGTATAGCAGGCCCCACTAGCACATAAGAATGTTTTCTAGAAACAATACTATTTACTTTACTATCGGCACTACGTAATGCAGTTCAGCTGCTAGTGAAGAATATCAGAAGCTGTATTGGACCACTTAAACAACATACATTCACTCATTCGGTCACTTAATTGAATAGTAGAAAACATATGAATAGGCAGGCTAAGAATCGAAGACTGTACGAAACCGAAACTGAAACCCTACACGCAGTCTCCTTGTGTCAAAGTAAGAACAAGTAGCGATTGACCCACTCCATAGAACTATGTATCCAATTTACCTGATGGGCGTCAGCAAGTCCAGCCGAGAGTGCAGCACCCAGCATCTTAATGCTTTCAGGAGGTCTCTTGAAGAAAATTTTAGTAACAGCTGTTAAAAGTTCCAACCTTACCTGCCAACAATGTCAAATCGGATCAGCCTCGAAGGAAAGACAACAAAATTAGAATAAAAATCTTTGTTGGGGACATGATAAAGGCATTAAGGACCAGTATGGCATACTACTCCGAGGAGTACAAGACGTCTCGATCAAATTAAGGAGTTAACCAAAACCAAACCAATAATATGATTCATTCACATTCACAATAAAGGTATACCTGAGCGGAGTCCTCCTCGATCCAGTTTTCAATAAACCCCTCCAAGATGTAGGGCGCATCAGGCATGTCATATGCATACTCGCCCAGCATCCATACCAACGCAGACTTAGCTTTTGGCTCGGTCACAGTTTTGCTGCTCACGCTACCGACCACTGCAATACAATCATGGCTCCATTGAGGATACTTCCGAAGAAGGTCCTTCACCAGCACCTAATCAAACCAATTACACAATTAGGTTAAATTACTACTCGTTTGCACTTGCATGAAACAAAGCCAACTTTAAGTACCAGGTAAGAGTGAGCCCTACAGTTTGGCAAATTCTACCAGTTTGGTAGTTACTGTGATTAGGAGGAAAAAAAACCATTGAGTTAAAAACAGTCAAGATTCAAGGTAGTTTTGCACTTTCAGAGTAAAGACGATGATCAACAACGAACACTTATGAGACAAGAATCGATGCTGACCAAAGTCTCTGCTGTGACATAGTCCTTCTCCATTTCGAGGAACTGAAGTAACCGATCAACAATAGCGTTGACATCATACTGTTGCAACGCAATTTTCCCAACAGCCCGAATGGACTCCCGGGCTATAGCTACATCCACGTTTGCTGCGTACTCACTAAGCTCTGTCACTGTCAATCAGCAGAGACATTTTGTCAACTTCAATTTCACACCAAATACCATCAAATTGAATGCTCTATGCCCAGCAGATCTAGTGTACAAGATTACAACCTTAATGATTCATTTAAGAATGGAATGACCTAAATCCAGGCCAAGGTCCTCTTATTATCCAAGTCATAATTTACCCCTACAAATGGAGTGGAGCGGAGGAAAGTAAACACAGTCATAGGTGAGGTAAAATTTCCAGCACAGAAATAGTTAGAAACAGCAAAACCCAGTCTTACCAATCTCATATGTGTTTGTTTCATTCGCTACAGCAGTAAGCATCTCCAACTTCAGTTTTTTCACATAAGTTGGGTCGCTATACCGGCAGTAAAAGTGCTTGTAGTCATTTGAGAATAGCACAGGGGCCCTCAAGACAAGCAAGTGTAAATGGCTGAGAACTGCGTAAGTTTGTTCAGCACTTCCAGAGTTAACTAAAGTTAACAAGGGTGCTTTTATTCGCTCATAGACCTGTGCAGATAAATTCACGTGATTTCCATTCAGATTCTCTTGCCAACAACTGCTTGCTTAATCTGCTCAACATTTGCTGCCTAAGCTAAAGTTACAAAGTATGGGAACACAAACTTGAACAGTAATAAGGGGGGCTCACTTGCTGGTGGATGTCAGCCATTGAAATGGTTAAATGAAGAAAAACTTTGATCGCAGCCAGGACTACAGCGCTGTTTGTGTGTTGCAGTCTGTCTTCTAGAATATTCATCATGTCGAATGACTCATCTGAATCTGATGGTACGTATTTCGAGACCATGTCTAAAACCAGACACTGAGCCCATTCAGTGAAGTCCTTAATCCTGAAGCACAATATAATCTTAGAATACCAGCCAAGAGGAAATTGCTTCACTGTGGGATGCAAAGATTTGAAGTGATGAGCCGATGTCAAAACTATAAGCTAGTACATAACCAAGGTGCAGCGCAATGAAAGTTAGAGGTCATGACTTTCGTCCCAAAATAGACTCTTAATCTCAAAATAAGTATAATGTGTCCCTCAAAAATAAGATCAAAAGAGACACCCCCCGACCCAAAAAAAAAGGAAAGGAAAAAAAAAAAAAGACAGCAGAAAGCGGACATTCGCCAAAGCATTCACCTGTTTAGAAGAGAATATATAACAGGCTTGCTAAGCAGATGTTCTCTGTCCCTGGCAGCCGTCTCCGGAGACACATTCACCTCAGCGGTGTAGATTTCTTGAAGCGCACATAAGCAGTTTGCAACAACCTGCAAAATTAAGAGAATATGAAAACTCTAAAAACCCAAAATAAAATACATGATGGAAGAGAAAAGGAGAGAGGACTTTGCTAAGATAACTTGCGTGATTAAGCCGCAAGGAAGAGGACACGGATTTTGCCCAGCGATGCGGACGAGTGTCACTGCTGAAATGCCTTAGGATTTCCAGGAAAAGAATGGCATGGTGAAAAAAAATTCAAAATTCAAATGGAATTAGATTAGGAAATGAGGGTGGAGGGCAGAGCCGTACTTGGGCGTCGGGGTCATTGAGAAGTAAGGCCCGGAGCATGGCCGGAAACTCGTTATCGGTGCACTGGGAGGGCGCGATGTGGTAAAGCTTGAGCACGCCCATGGCGGCCACGGTGCGAACATAACCATTAGCATCCTTGAGGCCAGAGCGCAATGGGCCGATAAGATACTCGACGAGGTTCTTGACGCGCAAGGAGCAGAGAGAGCGCAAGGCGAGGCCGCGGATCATGGGGTCGTCGTCATGGCAGTCCTTCTGGAGGAAATTGATGGTGAGGAGAGCGAGATCGGGATGGCCGCGAGCGTAATTGCCGACGTAGAGGTAGCACATTTTTTTGAGCACGAGATCGGAGGTGGCGGAGCACATGACCATCTCGGAGAAGAGGGAGGAGACATCGATGCCGATGGTCATGTAGGAGATGACCTTCTTGTAGAGCTCGCGCTTGATGTCCTCGACACCCGGCTGCCGGCTGCCGGCGAGCTGGCGCAGCTGCGCCTTGAGGTCGGCGAGCTCGCCCTTGCGGCTGTCGGCATTCATAACGGGAAGCGGGAAGGGGGACGGGGTAGGGTTTGGGGGAAGGAGAGGAAGGGCAGAGGGGATGAGAGCATTGACGAGGGAAACGACGACGATGACAAGAATTACAAGGAGGAGGGGAAGAGAGGGAGCATGATTGAATTGGTGTGGTGTTGCATCCCTCGGCACAGTCCCAGGGGCTGCAGGACTCGGAGAGTGCGAGGGAGAGAGAGGGAGGGAGGGGGGGGGACGGAGGGAGGGAGGGAGGGCGAGAGAAGAGAGAGTCGGAGCACAGTGCACTCATGCTGATGTCAAACCATCACGGGCCCACACTGCATCATTCACCGAGGAGAGTTCATCCCTCTTCCGCTCTCCAGCACACCTGTCACCTCCCTCCAAGTATTTCCACTAATTTGCAATAAAAATAGTAATGGTAAGTAAAAGGTTGAGGTTCACTCTTGGTTGGTTTAGGCCATCAACTTGGATGAAATATTGATTGTTATTGAAGGGAATGACGGTTCCAAAAAGCGAATAATTTTGTGGAGTAATGTTCAAAAAATTGGACATGCACGAAAATAAGTTCAGCATTAGTTTTTTTTGGTGATTGAAAGAAAGAATGGAGACATTAGAAGAAGGGGGTGATGGCTAAATGAGTGATGAAGATGTAGTGAAGAGACCCAAGCACGTATGTCTTTGGAGCAAAATTCAGTACAATATGGCTATGGGTAAGGGGTAAATGAGAGATTGAAATTTGACGACCACATGGCACAATTTGAACATAGGGCTAGAAGGACGTATAGAAACTGAGCACGTACACTACATGTGACCTCCACTAGTATTAACCCCTAAATTTCCTTGACAATTTTGGAGCCCAAAGTGTTAAAAACTGCCATTTTCCTAGAGAAGCTATGTTTTTTTTTTTTTTTTAGAAATGCAGGGAATGTAACCATAGGATCTTATAAGATATAATATTCAAAATATGTTGTATTTTTTTTTGGATTTTTGACCACACGGATTAGAAGATTATAGCATTTGATGGAGTTCTTTTTAAAAAAAATAAAACTGCCCAATGATAAAGGTTCGACCGCTTCTAGAGTGAGATTTCTCCACTACACTTTTTGGAGGTTTTTGATATTCAATTAGAAAAGAGTGTATAGTACAAGTTCCCAAAAAAAAAATGAAAAATAACTTGCAATAGTGATAGGAAAAATTTAAATGAACTCAAAGGGTGTATTTTACAACATACCCACAGTAATCCTTTCGTAAATCATATAAAAAGCAATTTGCACAAAATTGACAATCCGAATGGCACTAGTAGAAAGAGGTGACAACTACACTGAATGGTTACACTGAAAAACTGATTTGGTGTAATGTCTATTTTCTCTGCCTCATCTCATTGGCCCGAAGAATAATTCAGTGTAATGTAGTTTGGCGTTAGTGAGGTCGACTGTTTTATAAAATCGTGAAGGCCTGTCAGGGCTTCGTCCAATCAGAAACCGCTCCAAATGTGGCAAAAATCCAAGCGAATACTGTTCACACCGTCAGCACGGGACCGCGTGGGACCGGTAGTAATTCTGGAGTCACTGGACAACGATCACTGTTTACAAAATGGATGATCCGACTACATCCACTCTAAATTCTGTCCGCCAAAAGACATGTGTGAAATCGAGGAGAATTACAGGGTATACAACTTGTAAAACATTCAAATGCCCGCCTTCCCTGTGTATCAATCCGGGTATTACCCGACGTATGAAATGTAGTGGGAGCCATCTTCTGACGACATTCATCGTGGACGGTCTGGTTTTAGGGTAAAACTGTAGAAGGTATTGTGCAACCGTGGACCAATGTACGGCCTCTGAATTCATGGAGGTGCGTACAAGTGATGATTTGTGTGAAGCACATGGGATATGTATATAACTGGTCCATTGAGTTCTTGAATTGCTTACAAAACGTCTACACGTGTGGAAGTGGTCTCTTATGCGAAGCATGACGAGCACCAAGTAGCAATTACAGATTTCTATATACCATAAGTCCAAAAAAAATTGACCATCAATTCACTGAGCTCTGGTCAGTCGGATCCACTACTTAAAATGCGCAAGTACATGTTCGATGGCTTGCAGGTGGCTGTACTCTTTGTCGATCTGCTCACAAACGATGCTGTGTTTTTCCTCGACGATAGCAGCTTCCCTTTCCGCCTTTTTAACAACAGCTGCTTGCCTCCTTGTTTGATATTCCATGGTTCGGAAAGTGTCCTCCGCAATCCTGACATTCTGGCCTAAGTTGGCCATCGGCGGCTTGGAATTGAGTGGGCCTACGCTTGTAGTCGAAGACTTCATGGTCTCGTTTTTCACTGCTATTCCACTTGGTTTGGAATCAGCTATCATCTTCCCTTTTCCGCGTTTCTGGTCCTCAACAGCCTTCATGAGATTGCTGCGCTTCTCTTCCAGTTTCTTTTCAAGGTACCTCATTCCCGATCTCTCGTTCTCCAGTCGGATCAGAGTGTTGCACACTGGCGTGTACGCTTGGTGTCGAGCAGCTCGCAGGTTCTCATACTCGGCTTCGATTAACTCTCGTATCTCCCTTCGAAGGTTAGGTAATCCCTGCAAAGCATCGTAGAAGACGGTCATGATGAAGGCTCCATCGTCTAGGATGCCGGATCTGGATGGACGTGCACGCGAGCTCTCTCCCACCTCCCGCATCGGGCTCTCCAATTGCGGACTGTATACCTTCTTCAGTGATTCCTACACTCCTCCGAGAAAAATGCTGAAGTTAAAACAGCTCTGATGTACTAGATCACCTATTGAATTATAAATGTACCATTCCATAAGACGGTAAAAAGAATACAATGTCCAATACTACTATAGTAAATGATTCTTAAGTTTATCGGAGATAGAACTGAACCTGCATCGGAGTAGGGGGGCAAACACGGATCAGGCGTGGTAAAGGATCCCTTAGCACAGCATACTCCGGTAGAACTCGCGGAAGGTTCGATTGGGATTGATGGGGATGGGTTTGTTTAAAACCAAAATGTGCCCAGTTGATCTCTTTCCCTGAAGCCTCTGCCATCAGACCTCTCGCAAAGTGACCGGGAATGAGGGAGTGAGGATGCCATGGGACTTGTAAAACGCGCCGGAAGAGCTCCCGGACGTAGGCTTCGTATTGTGGACTCCCGTGACTGTCAAACACAAACCCAGGGCCTCGTTTCGGGCCGAGAAACTCGAGTACTACAGCGCGGGACGGTAGTTCTGCTGGCGAGGAAACAGTCGGTACCAAACCCACATTGTTCAGCCCCATGTACGTGGCAAACCAAGGGATGGAGCAGATGTCTGGAGCGTCCATGTTGAAAGCCACAATCTGGAAGACATGGCCACATAATTCAGTGTTCTGCGTAAGCAAATTGATTCGCATGCTACTGTGCATACATGCGGTACAATGTGAAGTGGTTCATTTATAAAAATAAGTAAACGGGACTCAAAGAGACTTTGAACAGAAACGTAACAATGTCAAACAAAAAGAATCCGGCGTACCAGATTGGAACAGGATAGACCCGAGGACTCCGCACAAGCTTACAGAGTCTTGGCCGTATGAAGAAAGCGTCTGACACGGGGCTCAGAACAACGCCAAGTACAAGTGAATTGGAAATATGTAGCGCAAACAAACTGCGGAGACTGAGGAAGAGAAAGATGGGTTTAGAAATGAGGTCACTCTGTTTGCCAAGTAGGAGCCTTGGGATTGCTGACGTGGAAAATTAGGGCCGCCAACTTCAATCAACCCAGTCTGATTCAACATCATTACATTGGATTGTAATATTATCAAATCGGATACGGAGATTTCCACCTTCATGATGTAGGGAGTTTACGCCCAGTAAGTCACGTCCAACACGATGTTCTGGCTAGAGGTACTTGAGTGCTGTGGAAGCGCACTGTCTTGTCGAAGTGAAATTCACCTCTCCAGAAAACAAAAGCATGACCAACTGACTTCGACAGAGTCCGTATGTGCATCAACAATGGGCAGGAAATGCTTAAAATTATCTTTGATTTTAAGAAACCAAAACGGCTGAGAATAGCAGAGTTAAGTAACACAATTTCATTTCCAAAATTCTGAATTGCATTGAATAATTGTACCGTTACAAAGTGTCTCCCGAAGTAGCAAGAAAATGTAAACAAATTCTCCTAATTGTTGGGCACTTGCCATGACGTCTTCATAGCAACTTCACTCGGCAGCAAATATGACATACTACGCCATATCGAGCCTCCTCATTAACATCTTCAGCCTCCAGTGCCTATGCGCATTACAGCACACAATATGATCAGAACAAGTCATTTGCATCTGCATACCAATGGATCAATTTTGTTAACATTGTGTACTGAAATTCGACGGTGTCTCAGATACATTGTATAGTCCAGCAGAATGTCGAGACCCTCCATAACAAAACCCATTCAGAAAATAAAAATGAAAAAATAAATGAAAAAACGACATGATGGTAGTGATCAATATTAGCAGCTCTAGTTAGGGGTCCTGGGAAATTTAAAAAAGGAAAGACCTCCGTTCTACAACATAATTTTGGAATGGACATTAAATTTACAAACATGAAGTCGTGGCCGGCCACTGCTGTACAGAGTGAAGACTGTTTTTTTTTTACAAAAAGAGAATTACAGACGGATGGATACGGGATCGCAGAGTAGATCAGTTCCCTACCCTTGGAATGCTAACTACGCTGCTCAAAGGTCTCTACCGCACATGGCGCAAAAAAAATGGCAATGTTGGGGCCACGGAGGGAGACATCGCTGAACCAGACAACTGTATCACATGCTGGATCGCAGCCGCAACCTACATGTAATGTATCATCATCGACGTGTATAAGATGCCGCAAAGGGCATTGAGACATAGCTCAACATAGAGTTCAGAGTTCATAGCAATGCAGACATGCATACCTTTGCATTCGGTGTGGCCACTGTGTCCTCTCTCGCATTGAAAAAAATAAACTTCAGACAATGGGAAAAAAATAGAAAATGGTAATCGAAAGATAGCGAATGAATTGCCATAGATTCAGAGAAGAAACAAATAAACTTTAATAAAATTGAAATTATGGACTGTTAAGTGGAGAGGATACTGTGAGTAAGAAGGAAATAAAACAATTTGACAATCATAAAGGAGAAAATTAAAACTAAAGTTAAAAACGAATGGAGTCCAGCGGTGTGTTAAACAAATAAGGCGACAATATTATATAACAAAATAGATAAAAATTGGTATGAACGTAGGGGGGATAAATAAAATAGAACGAACATCCCACTATGGATTGGGAGACAGGTTTAAAATAGAACAAATATAAAAATAAAAAAATTCTAAGTAGTAAACTGAGAGGAGACTGTGGTTAAAATGGAAGCAAAGGAATGCACGTATCTTCAAGACGATCTAACTGATTTGGTTTAGAGCTCATGCAAAACAAGGTGGAATAAAAGAGGGGAACGATAAGAGAGATATGTATAAATCATACTATTTAAATGGGGAAAGCATAATATATACCTGTGAGTGTCAACAGCCTTCACGGAGAGAAGAGGCGCAGTGTTGGAAATTCCTACTCAACGTAGGCCAGTTCGACTTCGTCCTCAAACTCGTCATTGTCCAAGTGTGTGTCATCGTTGGGGGATTCTTCAGTCTGGACCGCGGCCCGAATCACATCACCGGGAACCACCTCGGCGATAACATTCCCTGTCCCAGGCACATGAGGTGTTGCATTACCATTACCTGCAGACGCTGTGCTCAGGGTTGGTCTAATTGACCCGGATGCTCCGAAAACATGCACGTCGCGGTCTCCCTCTATGCGTCTGCTCCGGGGGTCGTGTCGAAGTACTACTTTCCAGCTAGGATCAACACTGTCCCCAACGAAAAAGACTTGGGACACGGTTGAAGGGTATACGTACGGATTATCCTTCTCCCTTGCCTCTCTGCATGCGTATTTCACAATCCAGAAACCGAGAGGGTCTTTCTTTACCACTCGTCTCCCTTGATCAATTGCTTTCACCCATGAGGCTTCCATGACGACACAACTTAGACCATGATACGTAACATGAATAATGTTTCGGAGGATCCCCACGTCAATCTGCGTACATGTCGGTGAAGGAGGAATTGCCGCAATTCCGCAGTCGAATGCTACTGAAGCATGAGTTGTCTCGTTGCTGCAAGAGTAGTGGCATCCGAATGCCCACATAGCATAAAAAGAATGTGCATGCTGAGATGGTAGGCAATGCAGGGATTCTAACTGACGAGAGACCGGGAACCCCTCCTCTTTTAGCATACGTACATGTGCATTCAGCCACGGGCTGAATTTTGGAAATGGGCGGGCCAAATCGTCCGGGTAATTAATGACACCTCCGCGAGGGCGTCTTTGCGTTCTTGCGAACTGCTCCCTTTGTAGCTTGAATTGTCTCCGTTGCTCAATCCATTCACTGCACATTACGGCAAGCATGACACAACATGCAACCGTTCATAGTTGCTCATCTAGATTGAATGCAACTTAAGATAAATCGGATGGAGACTTTAAACTAGGCCAAACCGAGGATTTGTGAATTATAAGTGGTACTTAATGTAAAACTCACCTTAAGAGCTCCTCTGTGTGGATGGAGTGCTTTATGACATAGTCATGTATGAGTTCAGTTTCTCTGTCAGTTAGGAGCTTCGGTTTTGGTTTTCCCAGCAAGCACTCTCCTGCATCTTTAAGTTCTTCCTCAGCGTCCCATACCTTGCTCTTGGTGTGCTCGTATAACTGAAAATATTCTGTACAGAAGCCTAAGCTTTCGTCCACCATATACCCCGATGCCATCCCAGCTTCAGGTTTAGATCTATCTCGCACGTACTTGGTGAGTATCCCAAGTAGCGCTCTACCGAGTAGCACCATCGTGCATGAACATGACCGCATATTTCGAGTTCATCCACGAGGTGAATAACCAGGTGAGTCATTAAGTCGAAAAATCCAGGAGGGAAATGGATCTCCAACAAACAGAGTACCTCAGCTGCAGTGGTTCGCAAACTCTCAATCTCTGATACTCGAATCACTTTTGCACAAATGCGCTGAAATAAGTTGCCCAGCCGCACTATTGTTTCTCGAACACCACGAGTTAAAGTATTTCTGATAGCTGCTGGAAGGACTTGCTGCAGAAGTACGTGATGATCATGGCTCTTTAAGCCTTGCAATCGACTCTCACCTACATGCTTGATTAGTGTGCTGCTATACCCGCTTGGAACACGCGTCGCAGTGACGAGAGACAGAAAGCTCAATTTCTCAGCTTCGGTGAAGACGTACGGTGCTTTAGGCTTGATGTAGTTCCCGGATCGGTCTTGAGCCAAATGCACGTTTGGCATGGTCCCGGCTTGTTCCATGTCGCGTCTGCAGGCGGTGGTGTCCTTGTCGCCGAACAGGTGTTTCAGGAGATTGTCTGAAACATTTCTTTCGACGTGCATCACATCCAACGTGTTCCTGATCGGGAGTTCCTAAATATCACAAAGACATAACAGAAAACCGTATCAGTAAGCCGGCGTTCTCTTAGGTCTGTCGTGGTGAAGGGACGCACAATGCCGAGTTCTCCTTTGCAGATAAGCTTCCCAACAGGCTAACTCGTACACTGTAAAGCAAACATGAGAATTATAGGCTCTTTAACACATATCGACGGGCTCGGAGAATAAGAGCTACGGAAGTACTCGAGAAGACAATGGCACAGGAGGCTCTTTCATAACGATACAGAGGCATAGAAGGATGCAATGCAAGTTAGAGAATATAGCAGTAGGGATAGGAAATAAAATTCCACAGGCAGCACTCTAAAGATTTTATGGTAGGTGAAACAAACCTGTGATTAGGACGTATTTTAATACATAATCAACGTTTTGGCAAATAAATAGAAAATAAAATTAAAAAAAAAAACGATCAAAAATGACAGTATCAGTATTCCGTCACAGTGCTCAGGGTAAGATAATCCGTAGTGTTAAACAGTTGAACATGTACCCGGAATCATAAATCAGCATAGAGTAAAAAAGAAAATAAATAGTAAATCCTGTATCGTCTGGCATTGGCTTCAGAGGCAGACCATGCAATACCATACAAAAAATTAAAACATCTAGAAGAGATTCAAAACTGGAAAATCCCAAAAGTGAGTAAAAAATACAAAATAAAATTATGGGCAAAACGATTGGCGGAATTACTAACGGAGCCCGTTATGGCCTGCTATGTAGACCAACCGCAGTCAACATAGTATCAGACATGGCTAATGACACTCTATGTATTACTGAAATAAAACTAGTCTATGTGAAGAAAAATACAGCATGCAAATATCATGCCCAGGTTGAGACAAACAGAGGCCGGCATCCGTAGATTGTTAGTGAATAGGCTTAGTGGAGAGAATATAAGGGAAGGGATGTATCGATGATATTGCACCGACGTAAATGGTACTGCAGCGGCCGACTTTGGTTTTTCACCAAACAGGGATCAAAAGATATGTAAAAAAAATATAAATAAAAATAAAAAACTAGAGAGAGTGGTGACTTAGATGTGTTCTTAAAATTAGAACGATTAAAGACTGTCCGAAAAGAGAAGACTGTTGTAATGGTACGACTACCATCAATTCAAGTGGAGGGGCCTAAACGCTGGAGATTAAGTCATCAACTAATTCCTGGAAACAACAAATACAGTCGACTCAGAGATAACTTATGAGAAGATGAATCAGGCCATACCTTCCAATACGGAAGTTTAAAAAGAGCCGACACCCGCTTCACGCCATATAATCTAGCAGGATCAGAGGAGGCCGGGGTTGCACCGAGCTGGACCCAACTCTCTCTAAGTTCTCCGAAGTTGATGACCTCAGCAGCTGTAACCCGTGGCGGAGGCCCTCGCTGCTCGGCAATTCCGTTGAACTCAGGCCTTCCAGACCGCCACGGATGTCCAGCAGGCAGGAACCGACGGTGTTGTTGGTCGTACACATTTTTGTGTAAGGCACAGGATCTCCTGGATATGGTGTTATGCCCACATACAGGACAACCTCGATAGCCTTTCGTAACACAACCTGCCACTACACCATAGGCAAGAAAGTCATGAATTGTCCATAACAAAATTGCCTTCATATTAAATCTGGCACTCCCACGAAACCTTGATGCGTCGTCAGTGGGAACACCAGTATGCCAAAGTATCTCCAGTTCCTCAAGCAATGGTTGGAGATACACATCAAAATTTTCACCAGTAACCGAGCGTTTCCCTGGTATAATTAAGCTCAACATTATAAAATTTTTCTTGGTTGTCATCCAAGGCGGCAGATTATAATTCATAATCAAAACCGGCCATGTACTCCAAGTCGAACGTTTCACGGAAAACGGGTTAACACCATCAGTTGCTAATCCAAGTCTCAGATTTCTAAGCTCAAAAGAAAATTCGTCAAACCACCTCCAGTTCACAAACTTCCATTGATGCGAGTCAACCGCTCCTCGCATGATCCCATTCTCACTCTCGTGCCGTGAGTGCCATGTCATGTAGGAGGCTTGCACTGGGGTACTAAACATGCGTTGAAGTCTAGGAATTAGAGGGAAGTATCTCAACACCTTGCACGGAACTCGAGATTTGCCTACTTGTTTATATCGTGCCGCACCACAACCTAGACAATTTTCCAAATCCTTGTAGTCGTTACCCCGAAACAGCACGGATGTCCGGGGTCTCGGACAACAATGAATTGTTTCATATGCTAGCCCTAATTGCTTCAACACTTTTGAAGCGTGATACTCATTAGGCGGCAGTGAATTCGCAGTAGGGAGCAAACTCTTGCTCAGTATGCCAAATATCTCATTTACGAGCAAATTAGAAGCCCCATGCGTACGAAGGCAGTTCAATAATAGAAGCGTACCTCCAAGTTGCGTAAGCCCAGACTCCGCGAACAAAGGTGTTCTGGCACTGTCCTCGAGGAGCTGTTGAGGAGTAGGCGGCAGCTGCTCCATTGCTCGGAGGTCATCGTCGCGCATTTCTTCTTCGACGATGTTGGGCACATCCGAATTTACATCTCTTACCCTGCCTCTGTCGACCATCGGCTCTTCCTCCGGAAACGCACCATGCATTGGCTCTCCAGCTCCTTCTGTCATCCCGTCTCCATTCCCCTCATTGTCTCCATGCACCCCCCGATCAAATTCGCGTCCGACCTCAGGTGCATCCTCCTCATCTTCGCCGTCCTGTACGTTTCCTAATGTACCCACTAGCCCGTCATATATGTGGAAGGCGTGCTGGACAAGCCCTTCCATATCTGCTCCCGGGTCTAGTTCTCGCTCCTCTCCTCGAACAAAACCAATGCCGCGCGTACCGAAGTCTTGGCGAATTTCCTCGTCCCATTCTAAATCCGATTCATCTGGGTCGAATCCCTACACATGATAAACGATGAAGATCACACGGGTGCGTATTGAGTGCATCACAACAATTACAGCAGTAACCCTAAAAAATGAATTCAACCATTCTAGAGCAATTGCGGAACTAGACATACCTGCGTGGAGCCCCGGTGATATGGGTGACGACCGTATTCCGACAGATGCCTCCGCACAACGGCTCTGTATCTCATGGAGCGATTCTCTCCCAAACAAATATTACAGGGGCAGACTCTTTTAAGGGAGCGTGTTCTGTCTGCTAACAGTTCTTCTCTGAACGATAACTTCGAGTCACGAACATCCCGTCGTCTCCTATCCTGTAACGGCAGTCTGGGTTGAGCTTCCATGACTAGGTGCTTTCAGAGCGTGATAGTTCGCTATCGTATGTTTTGTTAAGTTCCGGAGAAGCATGCAGGTGCTGTGATCATCTTCCTCGTATTAAAGTAACCAGACTCCCATTCTGCTCCGCTTAGACAGTGGATTCCACCTGGTTCCATGAGGCGTAAAGTACATGATGACTATTTTTAAATGTCTTAAGTCCAGGCGGCTACACTTTCCAAGTCCAGTTTAAATTCGGCCTGATTGCGCCTAGACTTTATGATCACATCGTGGCTCAGCATTTCAGCTTGCAAATAGGTAGATATTGATATCAGACCACTACCAAGGAGGCACGATCAATCCAGATTAGGCAGCACGTCCATTTGCGACGACACACCGTGAGTAACCTTTTCGGCACTCTATTTTCTCGCTTCCTCTATCTCCATCTGATTTCAGAGCGCCGCCCCTCGAACCCTAATGGGGACCTTCGTTGCAAACCCAGAGAACCACCAATCAGAGTATTGTGAGTTCGATCCCTGGGATTTAGATACTTCCTCACAGGACAGTTCCTCTCTAGTAGTGGAGCGACCGGAATTTTTGATTCAGGGCCTTGACAAAGAAGAACTCAGTGCGATGGCTTTCCCTGCCCGAATGTCCTCTAGGCCCGTATTGGATGGACGCTCCTTCGATCACTCTCCCCCAGAACAGGTGAGTTCGTCATTTCTAATGTTAATTTTACGTAAATCCGTTCCGTATAAGGTTTCAGAAATAGTCGGGGAAACCCGTTCCATTAAACCTTGTACCATAATGCAGTCAATCGTGATTGGACTAGTTGCGTATGCCCTTGAGTCACCAGCGTCCACCAGTACTCTAAATGCACAACATAGAGCACTGTAGTGTGAGTTCGCTCCCTTTATAGGGTATGTATAGCATACAGGCAAACGCCCTCGTTCTTGACATCGACAACTTTGCAGCAATGGAGGGAGCTACCGAGATCGACGGAGCCAACCACGTTCAATGTAACGAATCCTGCCCCTCCTTCAAATTCTAACGTCCAAAATACACTTGGACAGCCACAGTACTCTTCACATTTTCGCAACAGTGTAGCGCAGGATCCACGGAGCGAGCAGCGACGTCCACAGGGGGCACAGCTTATACGAGAGGGTCCTCCACATGCAAGTGCTGCACCTTCAATTTCCCAGGAGACATGGCGTCCACCACCCCCGGCTTTTGCTGATGGCAGAAATGGCGACTGGCGGTCTGGAGAGGACACTGCTTTCGAAGAGTTACGAACAGAAGAGAATCGGAAGCCAACAGCGTCGAGGGAGTTACAACGTCCTTACTTGAAGGAGATGGCAAGCGCGCATGCACAAAACCGTGAACCGATTATACATATTCCAGTCTGCACTTCAGGTAACATACTTGGTTTGAAAAGTCCCTGGCATCGAGCAGCGCGTCTATGTGCACGACAGACAATAAATTTCAAGGTTTGTAGTTATAAATCAAGAAGAGAATATTGGAGGTCACAAGTAGAAATTGTTGCAGAAAAACTTGCGCACAAATTTACTTACTCTCGTCCATTAGACCATGGATATTTAGGTAAATTTCTGAAAAACACCTTAAAGAATGATAGGAAGTGTTGGAAGAAGCATTTTGTGGAAACTGGTGGTAGAAGACACCCTCGTTGTCCCGAGGAGGCTTTCACAGAATGGAAGAAGTATTCGGTGAGTGCAGCCGGGAAGGACGAGGCTGAATTTATGACGGAAATTCGAAAAGGGAAGAAAAAATTTCAACGCAATGGACAACACGACCTCGGTTCTCAACCAGGGCACTCGGACTTTGCAACTCCACCGGTATTGTACTTGTCTTCTCTATCAACTCTCAGTTAATTTAATGTATGGCACATTTTTGTTCAGATGGGATTAATGCCTCTTGTGATTGAAAGTTAACTGACGTAGTCGCCCGACGCCCGTAGAAGGAGTACTTTGCTCCTTTTCAGTATGGGGCACACCGAAGCCACGGTGGCTCAACCTTTTTTTCAGACTCCACCGCAAGCCAGAGTACTGAATTTCAGCAAAGTAACCCGACGACTGCCGTGCACCATGTGACGACATGCGTCAGTGATTTTCAAGGCCCGAGGAACGATGACAACACGCCGATTCACCCCCCGGTATGGCTCTAATCAGAATACTCACTAGCCTTGTACGTCACGATGCATTCAGTTAAATTTTTGTAGACAATCCTCTCGATCTGCCTTCTTTGCGGAGCAGCCCCTGCCTACTCAGAGGCAGTATGTTGAAAATGAATTGCGGGTCTTTTACTTTCGTCAGTGATAGCACAGAGGGCTTCGACACCGTCTTACGTCCATCGGGAAGCAACACGAATCGGAGCTCTGGAAAGCACGGTGCAGAAGATGGCGTCTGACTTGCCAAGTTCGAAGGAGCAAATAAATGAAGTGAAGCAACTACTGCTGCGACTTATCAACCCCGAAGCCAAGATACAATCATCGACACGTCCGGTGACCACTCAATGTACTCCACATGTATCACCTGACGTAGAGCAGTTCATGCCGCCGGCACCTTCTTCCCCGATGAGGACATCGCCAATTCCAGTAGGGCAGGTTAACGAGGTCCAGTATGCTCATGAACAGTCCTACGAGGTTGATATCATGAAGTCACCGGTGCATGGGGAATTTGGAAAGATATCGGCTTCAACGCCACAGTCGTCGTCATGGGCCAGTGGTGAGACAATTCCGGTCACCCCCTCTACTTTGCTTCAGAATTTTCGTAACAAGATGCCAATTGGAGCTGCAGTTTCAACAGATATTTTTGTATCGACACGCACCACCTCGAACGATTTCTCCCCGCACCGGAGTGTGGCAGGTTCGGGGAGCATGGACACAAGAGGGGATGGCCACACTCGTCAGTCGAACATCGCAGATACAAGACCATCAGAGATCAGCACACTCCAGGACGGCGTAACAACGAGAGGAATGTCCACTCAAGGAGATCAACAGCATGAGCCGCAACCCCCTCGACAGAGGTTTGAATTGACATTGACACCTCGCATTACAAGTGGCGCAATCGCGGCAGGCAGCCTGGTTTACATATTGCATCCCAGTCAGGGCAATAAAATAGTTGCCGAAGGGAAAGCCGGAGGGTCATGGAAGTCACCGTCGGCGAGGTATGGATTGCTGTGCAATACCGGGGAACAAATGGTACAGGTGCATAAGGTCACCGTGCCAAACCTACCTCTGATGTTCGTTGAAGAACGACAGCCTTTCACTCTGCTAGGTCACGCTGTCGTGAAGAGTTCGGGTTCTACTGTTTACGTGAAGTGGGACAGCAGATTGCTTACGAAGAAGCCGAAGTCTGCACGGCCGAAGCCGTCAACTTAGCATGGACTTCGGGATGCGAAGTTCAATTGTAAAGATGGCGCATAATTTCAATACCTTGGGGTTAAACTTCCCCGCACAGTAATGATGCGCTGTTCTCCTCAACTGAGCTATGACTTTGTACAACAATTTTATGTTAACCAATTGCAATGAAATACCATCAATTTTGCACATGATGGGGTGTGTCTGGAGCTTCTGATATTGCCTATTTCATTGATTTCATACCCTGGATTACGCTGCTCTATTATTTAACAGTCTATGACAACAAATCAACATGCAAAACGGTCGGTCAATTACAGATCCAGATGTCACATCTCGAGAGGATCCTTGGTAACCGGATAAAATAATGTTCCTGAACCGGGTATATGTCGTCAGGGTAATACCATGGTAGGGTAACCATATCCGGGTATCAAGAACACGGCCAATTTAAATGAGGGTGTGCCACTGTAAACGGTTATCGACCGGGTAACGGGGATGGTATACAAAAGGCGCTTGTACCCGGATTAAACCGGGTAGGAATCTCCAATTCCTCCAGACGGACATAAGTCGTTCCAACACCCGGCTGCACTAAGGTAGAATCACCTTAAACCGTGCGGCCCCCCAGAAGCGCAGGGTAGACCGCCCCTGTGCCGCCCATGGCATGGACCTTATTGCGTGCAAAGCAATTTCATAAATAGTGACTCGATATGGACACGTGTAGGGAGGTGGTTGGTTCATAGATTCATGGTTCATTAACTCTATTTGCACGGTTTTAGCTACATGCGTGAGCGCCACAAAAGGAGAGTCTACTGATCACTTTAAGGTCATGTACACTTTTGACTTCAAAAATTTGTAGTAAATTCAATTTTTGCTATTTAATTCTGGAAATTTTTGCATTCAAAAATTACAAACAGTACACACGAGGTCCACAACCATGCTGAATCTCTTATTCGCACGGTTTAAGGTGATTCTACATTACCAAACGGATCTCCATCAGGGCGGGTGAGTCTGAATTTACGCAATTACAGAGTGGAAACAACTTTACCCAGAAGTTAAGTGAGGTGAAACGGATTTGCCTGGCTCTCATCCTCATCCAAGGCCCGCAGTAACACAAAAATTACAGGTATAATTTATCCCAGATAAAAACCGAGGGGACACTGCCCACAGTCCGTCGCAGCCCACGTGGGTACTTTCAAAAAGTATGATTTTAGTGGGACCAAGCAACAGGAAATGCAGCCTTTCGAGAGCGCTCCAGAATAGAAACCAGGCATGCCCAATTACACTGAAAAGGATTATGTTTACACCATTCTGAAGAACCCCCAAATAACACTATGTTCAGTGTAAGTTTCAGTGTAGTTGAGCTGCGTTTCCACTAGTGTGGTTAGAACATGCCACCCATTGTAAGCTTCAAATTCATATTTTTTTCGAGAATGAAAAATAAAAATTACACATTCCAAATGAAAAATACAGATCTATACAAGGATTTACGTTTGGGCAGGGGATAGAGGGCCCCTGATTGCCATCCCCAAGAGCCCCTGCATCAAATCCCCCCTATCCTGCCCTGGACCCTATCCCAGCCATCTTTACAAACCCCCTTCCCTGTAAGCCCAGCCCAGACCCCTCCTCCCTTTACCCTGACACCCACCCACCCCATACCATGTCATCAGACTCAGCACCATTAACAAATAGCTCCCCACCACCATGACCATAACACCCCATACCCATCACCCTCCTCCATGCCATGCCATGCCATGCCAGATCCATTGCCAACGCATGCCTCCCTCGCAGACTCATTGACCGCCCCGCCTACGCAGCCCCAGCTCCATCACTTCCCCACCACCGTCCGATCCTCCAAACCCATGGGCCCCTAAATCCGCCACGCCTCTTATACCGCATGCGGACCCTCATGTCAACAGCTCTCAATTCCGTCTCTGTATGAGAGAAAAAAACTGTGAGCACCTTTGGGAAATTCATTTTCCCATTCCTAGTCCTTGTTGAATACATTATGTCCCAAAAGCAATGAAAACACTTCCTTCTAATCTTATTTTTTTGGTGAACTTGAAAACATTATAAATTCTTTAATATATGTACTAGGCTTATGTATGTATATTAGAAGAAAAAATAAATAAATAAAAGTTAGAAGGGGACTCACTTGACTATCATTTTTTCCTAAACAAATATATGCATAAATCCCAAAAAGAAAATTATGAAACACATAGAATTGAAACTTACATTTGCAAGCATGCGGCGGCGAAGGTCTTCATGGTATCTTTGGAAACATGTTCCATTTGTTGCACACATGAACTTGTTATCGCATGTGGGACAATAGAAATGTGGCCTTCTCCCGGATATTGCATACCACGCAAAATCCCATCTTCCTTGTGTACACAGGAAAACATAAACCCCGAGCTCTGCGCAGCAATAAGACATCGTCATCTTCACGCCGGCTCCAATTCCGGAGCAATGCCTCACACAACTCTGTCCTGAACTGCAAATGTGTCATCGGTTTACGGACCGGATCTGCACTCTTGCACTTGTCAAGGTAAACTAAAAACATATTCACCACGGTCATGTCTAGCAAGAAGAAAAAAATTCTATGCCACCATTTGTGGGAACGATTCTGCGTGCAATAAGAAGCCCTAAGTTGGTCTGCAACGTCAACCCCCCGCATATGAGTGGTATACTCTAAGTGCATAGGAGATGTAGGAATATCTTCCCGAACGGCCCCGTTTCTACGTGGTACAGTTTGGATAGGCAAAACTGGTGCCGTAGTCGGTTGGGCATGAGTTGACGATAGAAGAACATGTTTTTTATCTTTCCAAATCACAGCTGCAATGGACCTTGATGCATGCATTCTCTACTCCATCCACCCCTATCCTTCCTTCATGTAAACCTTCAGATTTCTAAATAGAATAGGTAAACCAATGCGATTAGATCGCATCGTGCCCGTGGCATAAATACCCCTTGCTAGCAACTCCTTGAAAAGTCCTATACTCGTAAAAAAGTTGTCCATTGCAATTACGTGCCCCATGCCGCTTATGTCCCTCGTGAGATCTAAAACAACTTTATGTGCCAATTTTGGTTCCAATTTATCTTCTCCAAGGTAGTCTCTCATCTTCTCCTTGACATTTCCCACAATATATGGAGAAATTCCAAACATACTTCGAAGTGGAGCAAACTAAGCACCAAACTTTGATGCCCCATTTCTGCGGTTTTTGGAGCATATATTGGCGTAAGGGGCAATATAACCTCTTGTACCGTATCATCATTTCATCGATGGTGACATACTTCCCTAACTTCCAAGAATTCTTACAATTATCCCTAATGCTTTCGATCAACCACCGCACAAGTGTCCCAATTTATTGTAACCCGGTAAATCCTTCTCACGAACATAATTTGCCGAATTCGTAATGTGCAAACATCTAGTCAAATCCATAAATCGGGCACGTGTCATAATCCTGGAGATAATAGAACAATCAAGATTGAACCCCGCTTATGCCAATACGACTGGATGTTCGGTTGACGCTTCATGCCCATCTATAGTCAGATTGCCATAAACGCCTTTAGTGCTGGAACTGGAAACTCTGTCCAACCGTCTCCTCCCATAGTATTTCCCACCGCATCAACCTCTGTAGCGTACCTGTTGGTTTCTCTAACAATGTCCCAAAGTATATTATATGTCCAAAACATTTCAAAAAGTTGCAACATCGTAAAAAAAAACCTCCAGAAAATATTCGTCATTGATACACCTTGAAATTCTTGAGGAGGGGGATTATATGTGAAATGTGTTTTATTCCAAGTCTCATCGCGGAACAAATACTTCACACCCTCCAAATCTCCCGGTGCAACCTCTTCATCTTCATCATGGCTATACAATTCATCGGCACCAAAGTCTTCACTTGCGCTATCAAGTGTAGGGAGCGAAGGGAGAGCGGGGATGGATTGGGGTCGGGGAAGTGCAGGGGGAGAGGGAGCGGGGATGGGTTGGGGTCGGAGGTTTGCAGGGGGAGCGGAGATGGATTGGGAACGGGGGGGAGCAAGGTGACAGTGATGATCATAGGAACGGGGACAAGGGGATCTTTGAAGAACATGGGTAGGGAGCGGGGATGGGGGGGGGGGGGGGGGGGGGGGAGGAGGAGCGGAGATGGGTTGGGAGCGGGGGAGGGCGGGGATGGAAAGAGGACAGTAGGGCCCGGGGTTTTGAAAGGGGTGGGTGGGTGGGGGAAGATCAAGCGAGAGTGGGAGGGCTTGGGTTTAGTGGGGGTTTAGGGGAATTGGTATGGGCCCATCAGTTGGGCCAGTCATTGGAAGGAGCAGTGACCAGACTGTGAGAGGGGGCGAAATGAGAAATTTGGAGGGACATGAGTTCATGGGCAATGGATACATGGATGATGAGCAACAATTTGAAGGTAATGATTCCATTGTGCTCCGTATGAGGCCAAGGAACCGTGATGGTAACACTTTAGTTCGCGAGCGATGTAGAAGGAGCGTGAATAATTTTGATCCCTTGATCCCCTCGTCCCCGCCCCCAGCCAACTCACCCTCCCCAGCGACCCTACTATCTACCTCTTGCCCCATCCCAGCCCCGACCCTCTCTGTTCCCCTCCCCCACTTGTCACCCTCTGTAACCCCTGTAAGTGGTAAAATTTACAAATAGTGGTAAGTCATGGGAATAGGTCTTTTCGTTTAGCTTTTAACGTAACTAAAGGTCACTGTAGTAAGTAAAGAATAATAGAATGCAAAGTATTTCCTTAAAAGAATCTCTTTATAACTCTAATGCCTTAATTACCCCAAGTCACATAAAACCCAAGTAATCCAAACTCTCAATTGGTTCAAGGGTAATGGGAGTTCAAATTGACAAGTACCATCTCTCGGTTTATTGCCATCACTCCCTTCCAAGTTCAATTAGACAATGCATTTATTATGCATGTGCAAGTTCATTCATTACTAGGTTAGAATCTAGTGTTCAACCTATTTATGCCTATGAATGATGCTTTGGGATATGTTATGATAGATTAACTTATCTCAAGCAACTCCTTGCTTGTCTTCATCTTTTTCCTTCCATCCATCGCATTTCAAATAGACATGTAATCACTGTCTACTCATTCACATTCAATCATACTCCAACTCTACCATTCATCACAACTATACTTCTCAATTGTATTACTCAATTACAATGACTGCACTATACTCCAATTGAATACATTCAAGTTTTATTATAATGAGAACTAATAATCACTAAGGCTGATCACTCCTTAATAATTAATGTCACTTTTATCCATCAATGTACTCAATCTGGCTTCCATAAATTCTAAGTCATTCTCAGTCTTCTATTTTAGATGGCCAATCTAATTTAAAAGACTATCAAGTAATACTCACTTCACTGTTCCGGTACTCACATGGAACTCTCATTCTCCATAATTCCCATTCACAACAATGCAATGTCAATTGGACAAACTGTTGTGTTTATTTCTCATAATTTCTATTTGCTATTCACTCAGTAACTCTTTCCTTCGTTCTGAGTTCAAATAGACAATCTCATCCACTGTTCACTCTGCTCCATCAGCATCTTCGATTTCAATTAGACAGTATCCAGTGTGAGTCACCACATTCACTGTAACTCTCACCAACTCTCCACTGAGTCAATTAGACATGGTCCATGCAAGTCAAGTTGACAATGTATGCATGCCCATGGATGCATACCGAACCACCATCTTGTCCATTTGACCAGTGTTAACTAGACATTATGCAGCAAGCAATATGAATTCAATTGTCAATTAGACAGTAGCCATTGGATCAAACTATTCATTCTATCTCCCATAGACTACATATATATTCACTGTTCAGCAGATCTCTAGTTTCAATTTGACAGTAAGCTTTGCAAATCAATTAGACAGTAATTAGTTTGCTCCAGTTCTCCATTCTGATTCTACAGTTCTGCGGATTAATACACTATACTGTGCATCGAAGCCATAGTTCAATTTGACAAAGAGCATGATGAATCAATTATACAGTGAGCTACTCAGAGTCAAGTTGACAATCAATTAGACAATGGAATTCTATTTTTATATTTTTTACATAATGTGACTATCACTCACACAGTGTTGTGTGGTGTGGTGAAGTAATTCTTTCTTCTTCCTTAATTCTTAGTTATGCCTTAATTTCTAAAGGGTGTGCCTGTACGTAGAGTCAATTTGACAAGTCGTGTCTCTAGGTAGGGTCATGTCCCCTGAATTCTACACTATGTCCATTTGACTCTCAACCAGATTTCTACAGCCACTATCTACATGGATTTCAAATTGACATGGTCACTTGGTCCTATTTACACTGTTTTTACTGAAAAGGGACTTTTCTCAAAAAAAGTCAGCTCACATAGCCCCCCTCTTTGTCTACTTGACTCCCGGCAAGTTCCACATTTACAGCATTGTCTACTAGACACTATGTCAACTAGACTCAAAAATTATATACAAAGATTAGCTTGCACACCCACTGTAGCTACTGTCAACTAGACATGATGACGTCGGTGGTGATTACGGTGCTGGTCACCGTAATGGCTCTCCTTCTGGATCCGCTGTGCCATGAGCTTGGACACCTCCCTTCTCACTTCATCATCCTTCCGAAGTAATTCAGTGTTATTGGAATGCTGGAAGGTTAGCCAATTGTCAATAGCTATCTTCCGAGTTCCCCTGAATTCGTTGATGAAGCATCCAGTAGACCCGTAAAGAAAATGAGTCATGGCCATGACCTCCAGCATCCTCCCCCAACGACTTGAGTGGTAACGGAGCTTGAGATTGATCAAAAACTCCGGCCTCCTCTCATCGTAGCGGTTCACATTCACCACCACCTTGAAATCCCTGCAAATCCGAGCCAAAAACTTGGAGAAGATTGCTGCTCGGAAACACACAGGGTCGGTGTGTGTGTGGTGAATCTGCCAGAAGCCCTCATAGGCCGTGGCACAATTCCATGCCGTGTCAAATTGACCAGGGATCAGTGGCCAATTATACTCCACCGAGTCAATTAGACTATCTGGAGCCCACTTGAATCTTCTTCTACAGTCGCAGAAATGTCCATTTGTCCTCACAGCCTCAGGAGCCGCATCGGTCCAATTGACATTTACTATCTCCTTGTAGATCAAATCCCATGACCGCTCCTCCCTTCGAGACAGTCCGTAATCCTCTAGCAGCCACTCAATCGCAGTCCACGTAGGTAGCGGAAAAACCGCTTCATTGTCAAATAGACTCGCATAATTCCCCAAGTACTTGACTGTTAAGGGGGATCCTGTAACCGGTGTTCGAATAGACAGCCACCCCGGTGCCTTATATGTGGGTGGAGGCAAGGTCAACTCGACTTGAAGATCATGACTGGTGATGGATAGATGGCCCTTCTTCAACTCTCTCAAGGTGTCCATGATCTGCTGCCTCACCTTGTGCATCCCGTAGACATAGTGTGCCGTGGTCAACTCGCCCCTCTGAGCATAAGTCTCCCTCTCCAGCACACATGACAACTTGACAAGGATGTTATCACGGTCATCGAACTCTTTGAGCAGCCCCTCCAAAGTTGCTGTCCACTCCTTGAGCTCCTCACTTGGCACCTTCTCCGCAACATCCACCACCTGTCTACTCGAATCGCCCATCTTCACCAGTCTGTGACTCTCCACCGACATGTCAAGTTGACGTCTCTTCTGGAGTTGCTCCTCCAGAGTGGTGTAGTATAACACCACTCGACCTCCCAAGTGACCTATGGGGAGAAACAACTTCTTCTGGTCGGTCAATTGGACATCGCCTCTTGCGATCATCTCACAGATGAGATTCTGCTGATTAGCATGTCTACTAGACGCTGCCCATACCGCATCGAAATCACCGCTGTCCAATAGACATCCCCTGTCTTTCCCCACCATAGCCAACCAGTTATCCCTTTGCAATTCGTATGCATGGAAAAGGGAATAACTTGGTGGTGATGTCAAGTCGACCTTCCAAAGTTCTCCTCTCAACGCCCTGTTCTCCATCCGGGCCTCCTGCAACTGCTTCTTACCAATCTCGATAGTACGGTGGTACAATTCGTTATTGGTCTTCAGAGTCGCATAATCCGAGGGGTTGACAACCTTCACCATCGGATTTTTCTTCAAGCTTTCCAATTCTGCTTTGAGCTTATTCTTCTCATTCCTCTCCTCGGTGCAGAGCTTGGAAATGGCGATCTTGGCATCATTCAGTTGGTCAAATTGACGTTGAAGTTCGATGCGGTGCTGCTTCTCATCGTTATACAACTCTTGGAACGACTTCCCAGTGTCGATCTCAATGTCTGCAACGGTAGGCTTGGTCAATTACTCATTCAATTCCGCTAAGTTAGCCAACTGTGTATTGAGCCTCCGTATATCTTCCACAGCTAGGTTGTTCTCAGTGGTCAAGTTGAACACCGTACGCTCCAATTCCTTAATCTTCAACCGTAGCTGCGTTTCTCTCACTAATGCATCCTTGAGCTGTGCAGCCACCTCAGCCTGCGTGAGCTGCAACGCTGGTTGCCTTGCAGGTTCACGATTGTCTACTTGACTGGCTGATCTTGCTCCTCTTCCCAACCTCGGGTTCAGTTCAAATAGACATTGAGGTAAGGAGTCATCCACCCTCCTCTTCTTTACTTTGTTGGCTCTCGAGGATGATGGAGTCGAAGCTCTCGGCTCTGGTTCCCTTGTCAAGTTGAGCAGGTTCGGTAGAGCTCTTGCTGGTCCAGTTGACACTCCTGCATCTCCCGGGTTTGGCGGCTTAGTCAACTCCGAGAGGTAAATCGCACTGTAGAGTGTGATTGGATACCGCGTGTGTTTCTTACTAATCTCCACCTTGATGTTGTCAAATAGAATGTTTCCCCAACTCAATTTGACACCATTCCACCCGTAAATCGCGGCTGCTACTCCTTCCTTCGACATGATCAGAGGGCCCTTCTCCGCCAGCATAATCCTCTGATTGAAGAAAAGTAGCCACTCCTTCCACGTCTCTTTCGCATTCACCAATTTATAGCCACTCTGTGTCTTGGCAGCTCTGTCAAAGATGTTGGTCAAATCGTCCTCTGAAATACCGCCCACTTCTTCCATCAACAAGTTGTCTCCTTGATGCAGCTTCAACATCTTGGAGATGGCTGTCGAGTTGAAAGGTACGCTTCTTCCATCCACCACGGCTATTCCTCTTGAGCCATACTCCGAAGAAGTCAGGAATTGATTAATCCTCCCATCATCCTGCTCCTCGAAGACAACCATTACGAAGTCCCAGAGTCCTGCCTTCACAAAGTTTTCCCGGTTGGCTTCAAACTGCGGCCATGCCTCCCGGTCAATCTTTTTCAACTCCAAGTGTTCAATTTGACGTCTTGGTCCACTTGACAGGTCCTGTTGCATTGCATCCGCAAGCACAGTTTTCTTCGACTTCTTGTTCTTCATCGCCTTCACTTTGGGCCGAGCAATTGGCCTTGTCAATTTGACCGATCCTGCAACTTCGGGTTGGGGCCTCCCTTGATCAGTTCCTCTGCCTTCTCTGTCAACTTGACCTTCGTTTACCATGGTTCCTTGTTTCTGTCTATTAGACTACACACTCGGCAGTTAGTTTGCTTCAATTCTTACTTTGTCTAATTGAAATTTCTCTCCCTAAAACTCTCGGCATCGTTTACTGGAACTCTCGGGAATTTTTTCTTTGTTCTTTCCTTACTTTAATACTATAAAACACTTCTTCCACTCGGCAATCAGTTTTATCCCTAATTTTCTACTTCACAATCATATTCCATTGAAAATATTAAGCTTCATTCTTTCTGTTCTTCTCCTCCCTTTCTCTCGGCAATCAGTTTGTAATATTTTCCTACATTACTATCATCATGCATCACAGCACCAAGTTTCAGTTTCGTTCCTTTGATCTTTTATCCTTTCTTTCTCTCGGCAAGTTGTGTTTTGTGTTTTCTCCATTCTTGTCTACTGGACAGTCACCGTTTTCCACAAGTAACAGTTTAATTGGACATACAAAACAACGATGCGAAAACAACATGCAATCAACTTGACACAATCAGAATGGATGCAATGAAACTCACCCGAATGTATGTGTCAAATTGACTACGAGAGATATGCCTCTCAAGATGCAATGCTTCGTCTTTCCCTTCTGTCGCACTGTTTCCAATTGACACACTCACAATGATCAGAAAACCCTGAGTCCAGTAGACCTAAGGTATTGCATCCCACTATTTCTCACATCGAGAACATCGCAAGACCTCTATCTGCAGCATTGTGTCCACTTGACCTAACTGTTTCTATGCTAATCAGGTTGTCCAATTGACAAAACAGTATGCGAAATCAAACACAACTCACCCTCCGTTATGCAAACTGAAACGCACTTCGCTCCCCCTTCAATCGCTCAATCTTCTCGCACACACCCGCTGTGATTACAACAATACTCACTCGGTTTTGCTCCTTCCTTTCTCTCAGGTCTCTCGGTATCTCTCACAGCTTAGTTACACAGAATGCGACAATGTGACCCTCGACTAAACTGCTCTTCCTTTCAGTCTTCTCGGTATCTCACTCTATCTCATTCTGATCTCCTCACAAGTAAGAACCTCGGTCCACTTGACAACTATCTCTCTTCACTCCTAACCCTGATCACTCTCAGCGTAGCACTCTGTCTACTTGACAAAAATCCTCACCAACTTCTCTCGCAGATGGTATTCTCCAAGAAACTGTGTTTGTTTGAGGTTTCTGGTTTCCACTTTGGGGACGATGATGCTGTCTACTCGACTCAACCAGTCTCTTTTGTCTATTTGACAGTTAGTGGGATTCTACACTCATTCCCATGCTACGTGGTAATGATGTTCCCAGCCCCCATTTCCAGTAATCATATCAGCCGTCTTTTACTTACTAATTATGTTTTTCTGATAATTACTACTTAGTCATCATTTTAGTTAGTGTCTACTTGTCAATTAGTAATTCCATTTGCTTCGAAAAATTCTCAAGTTCAGAATTTAAATTTGTTGAACTTGTTCTTTGTAAACTCAGTTTTTTAGATCGTTGGTTTTTTTAATTTTTTCAAAATTTCACAGTTTCTAGTACTTAGGTAGGACAGTTTAGAATTTTTAAATTTTTACACTTACTGCCCCCCTCTTAAATCTAGAACTTGTCCTCAAGTTATGTATGGTTTCAAACGAAAACCATTATATCTTGTGGCATGAATTTTTCCTGCAAAATCTTGAAGTTCGACTGAACCATTGGGATACGATTTTAATACCCGATATGGTCCAAACCAACGCATTCTAAATTTTCCTGGAAATTTTTGAAATCGGCTATCGTATAATAATACTAAATCATTAGGATTCAAAACTTTGGGTTCCAATTTGCTATCATAATATGTTTTGCGATGTTTTTGAATAGCTTCATTATTAAGATATGCTTGGGCTCTCGTTTCATCTAATTTTTTGAGCATATAAAGCCTATGTCTTAAAGATTCTTCATCTCCTAATCGTTCATCTAATGCAATTCTTAAAGACGGGAGTTCCATTTCAATTGGTAAGATAGCTTCTTGACCGTAAACTAATTGAAATGGAGTAAATTTTGTAGATACTTTAACCCCTAACTATCCTTAAAACCCAAAATGGGTTTTTGCGAATTCGGGCAGCCTAGATGGGGAGGTTAAAAGTAATATTTTTTTTCAAGATTTTTACTGGATGCTCCCTTTATGGTAAGGTCTATGTAGTAAAAAATTTGAAGCCAAATTCCAATTTTAGAACCTTCATCTAGAAATTTTAGGTTTCAAGTCGAAAACGGGCAGTCTAAAATTAGGTCTTTTTAAAAAAACAAAAATTGAAATATTTTCATAACCAAATCAATACTCAAGTTCCATAGTGACCCAAGTCAAAAAGTTTACCAATTTTACAAGGGCAGCCTCCAAAACTTACAAAGACAAGCTTCACAGTTTTTAGTAATTTTTTATTTTTTCCTTTAAAAATTTGTCAAAATTCGAGATTTTTGAATTTTTAAAAAATTGTTTTTCCCAAAAATCAAAAATTTATAAAGGTACCTACTCACCGTTCACTTTTTCTTAATCTCACAAATTGTTTTTGTAATGCATGTTTTAATATTTTGTCAATTTTATACCTTCTTATGGAAAATAATTTTTATGAAGGTCTAAAAAGCGTTTTTTTTGGCCTAAAATTTTGCATGTGCATACCTAACCTAGTTAGCTACATGGAAAAAAATATGACCAAATTTTTTGAAGTAATAATCATTAAGTCTCCCTTTTGCCCATTTGCACCATGCCTCTCGGCCAAGGCCCAAAAAAATATCTGCTGAAACTTTGAACACTACGATCTCACTAATGAAAATCATCCAACGGTTGAAATTTGGATCAGTTCTTCCAAGCAGGGTTAGGTACAAGATCTTACGGTTGAAATTCCAAAAAAAGTTTAAAAATTTGTTTCATATCCTCGGGAGGGCATAGTGGTAAAAACTCGCAGTTTTGAGTATTCAAGCTCTCAAAAACACAAGGAAATTTAGGGGTTAAATGCACATCGATAAGCCCATAATGCATCTGGTACTCTTGCATCCCAATCCGTATTTGAACCCTGTACAGTTTTAGTAATTATTCGGCATAATATACCATTTGTTTTCTCTGTCTGACCATTAGCACGGGGGTGATACGGTGTAGATTTTCTATGTTTAATTGAATATTTTTCAGTTAGTTGTTCAATTATTTCATTAAGAAAATGAGTTCCCCGATCACTTACTAATTCTTTTGGACATCCAAATCTTGTAATAATATTTTCATATAAAAATTTGGCAACAGTTTTAGCATCATCGGTTTTCGTAGGTTGAGCTTCTGCCCATTTAGTTACATATTCAGTTGCAATTAATATGTATCTATTTCGACCATGTCGACTAGGTGGTTTAATAGGTCCTACAAAATCAATTCCCCATTTCTCAAACGGCGTTTGAGCTAAAATTGGATTTAAAGGCATTGCCTTTGAAGGTGTAGGTTTTCCAACTCTTTGGCATGGATCACATTTTTTAGTATATCTATGTGCATCCCCAAAGAGTGTTGGCCACCAATATCCGGATTGTAACGCTTTATGTGCAGTTACCATTCCGGCAAAATGACCGCCACATGCAGCGTCATGACAACCTTTAAGAATTAATGGTACCTCACTTGGATTTATACATCTCCGTAAAAGTCCGTCTTTACCCCTTTTATATAGAACTTTTGCAATTAATGTATATGGTTGAGATTTAAATATTAATTTTTGTTTTTGTTTATCTGTATAGTCTTGAGGGAAGGTATTGGTACTCAAGTAATGAATAACATCAGCATATTCTGCTGGAATGATATCCACTTGAAAAATATGCGCATCTGGAAAACTATCATCTATGGATTCTGGATTCACTTCCTTACTAATCCGTGATAAGAAATCAGCATTGGCATGTTTTTTGCCAGGCCTTACATCAACCATAAAATCAAATTCTTGAAGTAACAATACCCATCTAGCTATTCTCCCACTCAATTGTGGTTTATTAACCATATATTTAAGTGCATCATGATCTACATGAAAAGTGAACTTATAACCTAATAAATAATGTCTATATTTTTGGACTGAATATATCATTCCTAACCCTTCTCTCTCCGTTACAGAGTAATTTTTCTCAGCAGCACTTAATTGTCTACTAGAAAAATATATAGGTCGATCATGACCTTTTGCGTCTTTTTGACTGAGAACACTTCCAATAGCATAATTTGATGCATCTACATAGACTTCAAACGGTTTCTCCCAATCTGGTGGTATTAGAATGGGAGCATTACTAAGCCGTTTTTTAAGTTTATTAAATGCTTTTGTGCACTCTTCTGTCCAAACACCAGGAGTATCGGTTTGTTTTGTTAGATGTGTTAAAGGAGCTGCTACTTCTGCATAAAAGTAGATAAATCTTCTATAATATCCAGAAGCTCCTAAAAACCCTTTAAGTTCTGTCATATGTTTAGGTATTTCTAATTTTTTGATAGCAGCTACTTTATCTGGATCAACACCTATACCTTCTTTTGAAACTATATGACCCACTAATCGTCCACAAGGTACAGCGAATTCAGACTTGGCTGCGTTTATTGAAATACCATATTTTTCACATTGTTCAAAACATTTCTTTAAACATTTCTGATGTTCAGCTTTAGGACTAAAGACACAAAAATCATCTAAGAAAATTTCAATAAATTTTCTTAAATATTCCTGAAAAGCTGTTGTCATTGCTCTCTGGAAAGTAGCTGGTGCATTGCACAATCCAAAGGGCATGACATTATAAGCAAAGGTTCCCCAATCAGTTGTAAAAGTTGTTAAAGGTTTATCTTCCGGGGCGATTTGTACTTGATTATAACCAGAAAATCCATCTAAAAAAGAATAACATTCATGTCCTGCTACACCATCAAGGATTGCATCCGTGAAGGGTAAAGGAAAATAATCTTTTTTAGTAACACTATTTAATTTTCTGAAATCCTGACAAATCCTTAACTTCCCGTTCTTCTTAGGCACCACAACAATTGGAGATACCCACTCACTATAAGGTACTGGATATATAAAATTACATTCTAGTAGTTTATCTATTTCCTCTTTAACCATGAGAGAATATTTTGGGTTCATACGATATTGTCTTTGTCTTACCGGTTTTGTATTAGGTTCTAAAATAATTCTATGTTGACAGACTTCTGGAGGTATTCCTTTAAGGTCCTTATAAGTCCATGCAAATGCATCTTTACATTCTTTAAAGAATTTAAACCATTGTTCATATTCATTTGGATTTAATCCTTCATAAATTCTTATGTTTTTGGGTTCCTCTGGAGTTCCCAAATTCATATCAATGCAAGTGCTTTTAACAGGACTTATATTACTACCTTTTATGTGAGACATGTTTTCCATTAATTCTTCAGAATCACTCAAATATTGAGGTTCTAATTCCGACTCAATTTCGGCGGTTACATTAAGTACTGGCGAATTTTCCCATGCTAGAATAGCATCATCTGAATCTACTTCGTTATTCAGAAAGGAATATTCTCCAGTCCCTAAACATCTAAACTCAGGCATTTTCTCCTGTTCTACTACTTTAGTACTTTCGCTATTTGAATCATATGAGGCTTCAGAAGTGACATCTGTGTCTTCTTCTTGAGTCTCACCATGATATTTAACTGGAAACATTGGTAATACAACCCGTTTCCCTTTTGCTTTTATAGTTAATGTTCCCTTTCCCCAATCATCTTTAGCTCTAGCAGATTTGAGCCATGGACGACCTAGTAATATTGGGTATGTTGATATGGATTCACTCACTTTAAAGATTATATAATTAATCTTAAAGTTAAGTCCTCCTATAGTTGTAACTATTCCTCTCAAAATACCCAATGGTACTACTCGACTTTGATCTGCCATTCTTAAGATAATAGGTGTGGAAGTCATATGAGTTAATCCTAGTTCTTCCATAGTGTCAACATTCATTAAGTTGACACTAGAACCACTATCTACTTGGACTCCTTCAATTAGAGAACCATCTATGATTACATCCACAGTAGGTGCTCCAGGGTCCAAGGATATATCATGGACATCTACGATTTTACTCCTTTTTCTAACCAACGAAGAACTTAGTTCACCTCTACATTTAGGTGCTATTGCTAACAATTGCCTTAAAGAAATGTCAGGTTGGATTTTATCCATATTTGTTAAAATATCATATGGATTCATTCCCTCTGACAATTTCATTGTGCGATTATACTTCCTTTTCTTAGGAATAGTTGGTGTCTCTTTTAGTTTCTTTTTAGGTGGTCTATAAAACGTGGGTAATGAATTTGAAGTACTAGGCAAGTTAGCAAAATTATTTGGTAAATCTTGAGGTAATACTGTAGTTTCTTCAACTGGTTGTTTACCCTTATCCTTCTCCTTAGGTTCTTCTATAGGTATTGTTTTCTCACTATTTATAGGAATGTTTGGAGGTATTAAGGGAAATATTGGTTTAGGTTTTACAACATCCTTTTCCTTAACTACTTTTGAAGGTATGTTGTTTTTTCTCACTCTACTACTTCTATAGTCACTATCAGAGCTGCTATGTTGATCACTTTCAACCATAGCCTTTTTGGCTTGTGCACGTGTTATATAAACCTCCTGAGGTTTATCTCTCTCATATTGTGTGATTTGATTCACATTCCTTGAGTTTTCAATTTCACTGAATTGAACACTCTTCACAGGTGCTGGAGCTGTACAATTATTTGCTATATGACCACTTTGTTTACACCTCCCACATAAAGGATTATACCCAATTTGTTTCTTTGGATTTGGACAATCTCTCGCCATATGTCCTAATTCCTGACAGTTATAACACACTAAGTGTTTTCCTTTCTCAGGAGTTCCATATCTATGGGTATTAGGATTAGTAGGAGGTCCATTCCACACAGGTGCAGCATTATAAGTATCATTCCACCTTGGTCTCCCATCCCCAGGTCTATAAGGTGGTCCTACATTTGGTCTAGTAAACGGACGTTTTGAAGTTACACTATAAGGTGTTTTGTTATTATTTGTCCCGTTTGCCTGCAAATTAGAACTCACTGCAGCTACTACTTTCCCCAAATTCCAACATTTAGATACGTCATGAGGTCCTCCACAAAAACTACATTTAGGTTTATTACTAAATTCCCCACCTATCGGAGTAGAACACTCATTGGAAAGATGTCCATGTCCATTACAATTAGTGCACCACATATTGGTACGCATGTTTGTAGGTTTTGAACGTTTATCTTTCCCATGAGTTATTTGTACCGATAGTTCATTTAATTTTTTCTCTAATTTAGTAATGTTGTTCATTAATATATCATCTGTAGGGGCTTTAATTGCTAAAGGTTGAGGATTCATGACTGTGGGATTTGAAGGATAAGTCGAAACTGGTAGTTGTGATCTAGCTGGAGGTAAATAAGGATAATGATCACGGCCATAAGCATCCATGCCTTGAGCATGATCATAACCTTCTCTCCTAGGTGGATATACTTCTGCATATTGTGCAAAATCAGTATTTACTCTAGCCTCTTCCCAAGTTTTAGCTTGTGTATAAGCACTAGCAATGTCTTGGGGGTTTCGTTCCTTTAAGTAAATTCTTAACTCATCATGCCAAACCCCTCCTAGAAAGGTACATGCTAATACTTGATCAGTTAACCCATGATTTGTCCATCTCTTTAGAAGAGCATTAAATCTTGTATAATAGGAATCTATACCTTCATTTATACCCATTCTTATAGTTCGAAATCTATCGATTAACCCTGGTATAAATGATCTAGGTCGAAACCTATCAAGAAAAGCTCTCCTTAAATCTTCCCATCTTGTGGGTACGGTTAGCAATTGGACATACCATTCATGAGCATCATCAAGCAATGTGCTTGGGAAAGTGCTTAAATATAAATGTTCAGGTAACTGATTTGCTTGTGCAACCACTCTAAATCTTTCCAAATGTCTATCGGGGTCAGACCCTGGATATCCATGGTACATAGGATATGGTGCTATGTTTAAAATCCTTTGTTGTGCCATGATATTAGGTGGTAAAGTCTGTGGTGGAGGTGGTAGTGGTGGTGGGAGTGGTGGAGGTCTAGGATGAGGAGTTGGAGGTCTGGGAGGAGGTCGTGAAGGAGGTGAGGAAGGAGGTCTTAACAATTCTTCTTCACTTGTTTCTCTCCTTGTATCACTACTCTCACTACTACTACTCCCAGAGGAATCTCCTGATGAAAATCTCCAACAATTTATCCCTTCCCAATCCTCATTACTTTCATCATTAGATGGTTCATAAGGGATGGTAAAAGGTTGTATAGTTGGAAATGTTTCTAGAAGAGATGCCTCATAAGCTACTTCCTCATCATTCCACTCTTTTCTATTGTCTTCTAATGAAATTTCTCTTATGTATGTTTCAATAGGGGTTGTGGTTTCTACCTCAGTAATATCTGCAATATCATTAACCCAACTCTTTATACCTGTAACAAAGGTTTGTACAGCTTCGTCGAGATAAGGTTTTGGTGTTTCAAAATTAGTTTGGGTTGGTGTTGAGAATTCAGGTAGGTTAGAAGGTTCTCCAACCTCTGTGGTAAATGGGTTCTTCAAAGAACTCTCAAATTCTGAGGAAGAAGGTGTGACTAATTCTTCTACCTTCTTTCCCTTTTCAGAATTAATTTGAAGTGGGTTTACTTCACTTGAAGATCCCCAGGTTAACCTCCTAAATGGTGGTGAGTGACAACATAAATAATGTGATCTTCTCAAACCTTCCTCTGGTAATTCTGAATCCTCATTCTTAGGAGAACTTTGGTATTGTTTTTCTATAGAAAGTGGATTTTGAATTGTTTCACTAACTTGGCTAGTTGAGGTATTAAGATTTGAGGGAATAGATTCTTCTTTAAGTACTGGGGATGGTGTTGAATTGTAAACAGGATTGGCAGATACTAATGTTAAGATCTGTTTTTCTTTCCTTTCAATCCGTTTTTTCAAACGTTCATTTCTTGCAATATTTTGTTTTTCTCTCAATTCTTTATCCTTCTCAGACATTGATAAATGCCATTTAGGCTTTAAGCATTGAAGCTTAGACCTAAATGATCTTCTATCCCCAATTTTACTTAAAGAAACAGGATCACTTATTTTTGTTGTTCACTCTATCTATTCCTTTTAATTATTACTTCCCTACTTCTCTTAAGAAAGTTTTTTATGATTCTCCCAACCTTGTTTTGTTTTACAGGTGCTCTGAATTGTCTATAGTAGTTTTGTCGCCCAAGTTTGGCTAATTCCCTTAACCTTTCCTCCTCTACTTTTACCATTTTCTTTATTCCATTCAATTAGAATAAAGACTAACTCTTATTGGTATCAAACCAAGATATTATCCAAGTATTCAAGGTGAAAGGTTCTACTTCAAATATCTCATCAACCTCTTCCTCTTGAAAATTCCTAGGATAGTTATGTTCACTAATCAATCTCTCTATTAAAAAGTTCTGTTCCGAATTTGATTCACCTTCCTTGCTAATTTGATCTATCTCTTTAGCTAAAAGGTGAATCAATGCTTCCTCATTTCTTTGTATACCCTCATAAATTATCAACAATCGTCTTAATCTGACTAATTGTTCGATAATTGTTTCACTCTCGATTGTCATGTCTTTAAAGACATAATAATCCAAACGCAATTGAAATTGGTTTATCAGATTCTCTAGATAGAAAATCTGGAATTAAGACTTGACTATCTAGTTTCTGAGGTCCGTATTTAAAGATATAAGTTTTGGTATCTAATTTGTATCCATTCCATGCTCCACAACCTTTAGAGATTATAGGTGAAGTTAAATTTTTCAATCTCCCATATTGGGCAAATAGAAAATGTAAATTGCTTTGTAAAAATAATTCTCCCTTGAAAACTATCAAAGCATTAAACCTTGTTCCATTATCCCAAATTTTTGCTAATATTATTCTTTTGATATCAATGGGTAGTTGGTCAAATTTATTTTGAAGGTTTGAATCAAATTTAGAGTGTGTACCACAAATTTGAAAACCTTGCCCAAAATATGCTCCCCTATAAACTCGGTAAAGTGCAGCAAATAGGAAAGGCCCTTCAAAGAATTGATTAATATCCTTTTGTTGGACTTCCCATGGAAATGGATACATTATTTACTATTGATTGTCATCAATCAAAACTCATATACTCCAAACCTATATCGCAATCTTCTAATTACGATCTTCTACCTCTTACTCACAATCTCAGAAAGGTTAACTACTATCACTCAATCAACCTTCAAGAGAATTCATAAACTCACATCTTAAGACATTTCAAAAGTCTAAAGTTTCCTTTATTATCCCATGGTATAGTACAATATTTTGTTACCATACACTTCTCTGAGTTAATTCGATACTTAATCTATGTTTTACTTTTACTATGACCCTTTCTTCTCTTAGAAGATTCCTTTAAAGGTTAAAGCTGATTATAAAGATTTCCCCTTTGTCCTTAAAAGAATACACAACCACTTGCTTAAGAAATTTTTCTTAAGAAGAAGTTGAAATTTTAAATTCTTAAAGAAACACGAGGTATCTTCTAGCTTAAAGCACAAAGATCTTCTATTCTTTACTTTATCTACACTTTTAGCTACCGCTTAACCGGAACCTATTCCCCGGCAGCGGCGCCAAAATGTAAGTGGTAAAATTTACAAATAGTGGTAAGTCATGGGAATAGGTCTTTTCGTTTAGCTTTTAACGTAACTAAAGGTCACTGTAGTAAGTAAAGAATAATAGAATGCAAAGTATTTCCTTAAAAGAATCTCTTTATAACTCTAATGCCTTAATTACCCCAAGTCACATAAAACCCAAGTAATCCAAACTCTCAATTGGTTCAAGGGTAATGGGAGTTCAAATTGACAAGTACCATCTCTCGGTTTATTGCCATCACTCCCTTCCAAGTTCAATTAGACAATGCATTTATTATGCATGTGCAAGTTCATTCATTACTAGGTTAGAATCTAGTGTTCAACCTATTTATGCCTATGAATGATGCTTTGGGATATGTTATGATAGATTAACTTATCTCAAGCAACTCCTTGCTTGTCTTCATCTTTTTCCTTCCATCCATCGCATTTCAAATAGACATGTAATCACTGTCTACTCATTCACATTCAATCATACTCCAACTCTACCATTCATCACAACTATACTTCTCAATTGTATTACTCAATTACAATGACTGCACTATACTCCAATTGAATACATTCAAGTTTTATTATAATGAGAACTAATAATCACTAAGGCTGATCACTCCTTAATAATTAATGTCACTTTTATCCATCAATGTACTCAATCTGGCTTCCATAAATTCTAAGTCATTCTCAGTCTTCTATTTTAGATGGCCAATCTAATTTAAAAGACTATCAAGTAATACTCACTTCACTGTTCCGGTACTCACATGGAACTCTCATTCTCCATAATTCCCATTCACAACAATGCAATGTCAATTGGACAAACTGTTGTGTTTATTTCTCATAATTTCTATTTGCTATTCACTCAGTAACTCTTTCCTTCGTTCTGAGTTCAAATAGACAATCTCATCCACTGTTCACTCTGCTCCATCAGCATCTTCGATTTCAATTAGACAGTATCCAGTGTGAGTCACCACATTCACTGTAACTCTCACCAACTCTCCACTGAGTCAATTAGACATGGTCCATGCAAGTCAAGTTGACAATGTATGCATGCCCATGGATGCATACCGAACCACCATCTTGTCCATTTGACCAGTGTTAACTAGACATTATGCAGCAAGCAATATGAATTCAATTGTCAATTAGACAGTAGCCATTGGATCAAACTATTCATTCTATCTCCCATAGACTACATATATATTCACTGTTCAGCAGATCTCTAGTTTCAATTTGACAGTAAGCTTTGCAAATCAATTAGACAGTAATTAGTTTGCTCCAGTTCTCCATTCTGATTCTACAGTTCTGCGGATTAATACACTATACTGTGCATCGAAGCCATAGTTCAATTTGACAAAGAGCATGATGAATCAATTATACAGTGAGCTACTCAGAGTCAAGTTGACAATCAATTAGACAATGGAATTCTATTTTTATATTTTTTACATAATGTGACTATCACTCACACAGTGTTGTGTGGTGTGGTGAAGTAATTCTTTCTTCTTCCTTAATTCTTAGTTATGCCTTAATTTCTAAAGGGTGTGCCTGTACGTAGAGTCAATTTGACAAGTCGTGTCTCTAGGTAGGGTCATGTCCCCTGAATTCTACACTATGTCCATTTGACTCTCAACCAGATTTCTACAGCCACTATCTACATGGATTTCAAATTGACATGGTCACTTGGTCCTATTTACACTGTTTTTACTGAAAAGGGACTTTTCTCAAAAAAAGTCAGCTCACAACCCCCGACCCCACCTCTGTTCCTTCCCATGCAGGCTCACCCACCAGGTCCAGCTCGACCCCCCCTCCTCCACTGGACCCCTCTCCGATCCAACGTCTCTCCCCGCTGTCTGCACTACAAGAAAATCCATCCGGAGTCAACTAATAATCAAGTGAAATCTGTGGGAGCCAACACTGAGCGGACGGATCAGTTGATTCGAGACGGAAAGCCAAGTAAAGATGTTATGGAGTTTCTGAATCAAGAGAAGTATGTTATCTTCTTTTTGTGAATCAACTGTTCCGATCTGACGTGGCCTTGGAAGATGGACGTGGCAGTTGCCAGTTTGAGCTCAGAGGGGGAGTCAACTTGGGCTAAATATGACTTACAGGACTTAGGGTTTTTTTTATCGATGTTGGAGAGATCGACCAAGGGACAGCCAAGGGTTTGCTCGCCAAGGGTTGGGTTGCTTTGCTTTGTTGCGGCTCTTGTTGTTTTGTTGGGCTTTGCTTTGCTCCGGCTCTTGTTGTTTTGTTGGGCCGATCTAGCGGTGGTTGTTTTGTGTTGGGTGCTATTGATCTGTCGCCATGGTGATGGCCACCGCGCTGCAACGCCTCGCCAAGGCCCAGATCAGCACGTGCAGCGCGCCCTCCAACATGCCCCGCTCGTCGCCTGCTCCAGCTTCCGCCTCGCCAGCAATGTGAGCCTCTAGATTTTCTCGCCTCCTCTGAATTTCCTCCGTTTTGCAGCTCTTGCAACTTTCTGTGAGTTTCATAAGGTTTTTGTAATTTTTGTAATTTTTATGTTTTTGTTGTGATTTTTTGTGATTTTTGGAGTGTTAAGAGACTTGGAGTTCGGTGGGTTTTGTTGGGTTTTGTGTGATGGGTTTGATGTGAGCATGGAGGTTTGTGGGTTATGATTTGATGGTTGGATCGGTTGGGTGGTTTTGGTGTCTGTTGCAGACTGCAGTAGCTACAGAGGAGGCGTCATCTTTGAAATCGCATATTACGGTGAGATTTTGGCTGTCGTTGCAATGGCATTTTTAGTTTTGTGGAGCTAGGACATGGTGGGAAGCTGGAGTAGTAGCTCCTGAACATGTGCCTGACACTGTAGGTCATTATGTGAGGATTTTAGTGGTGGGGATGTTTCGTTTGGTATAATTGAGGGCTGCACTCGATGGTTTGGATGCAAATGAGCTGTTGCATCACAATTGGGAGCAAGCAGGGTGACGGTGATGATGGTTGCTGAGTAGATCGGGATAAGTAGTGAATGATACGGTGGTCACGTTTTCATCAAAAATAAAAATATCTATTTATAGAGAAGGCAGTAGAGCATGTTTCCATTGTTTGGATTTTCAATCCAAGAATTTTGCATATGCTATTTTTATTGTCAATAAACGGCATTTGTATGTGAATTTCAGCATACCCCCTAGCCGAAAATGATTTTTTTGGAAACCTTCCACAACTTTTTTGAGTATGATATTTTTTAGACATGTACGTAACTAACTTAGAAAAATTAATAAGGAGAGATTCATTCCATATCTACTTTAAAAAATGGTGTTTTGGGCCTTCAGAACTCTGCTGTCCCTTTTTTTTCGCAGAGAAAAAAAACTTGTTTTTCTACTTCGATTGTTATGATCTTTCAATTGGTGAGGAATGAGTGTGTGAGATTTGTTGGACATGTAGACATAGAAGTTAGCTTAAAGATCTCACGGTTAGATGTACTAAAAAAGACCCCAAGTTTGCAAAATCCACCTTGCTTTGAAGAGGGGCTGTTTTGAGGCAGTTTTGATGAAAAATACCCTCAGAACTTTAGGGGTTAGATTTCCAATTAGACATGTTTAGATCACTTCAGCATATCTACTGTTTAGATTTCCTATTAGACATGTTTAGATCACCTTTTTGGTAGTTTTAATTTTGGAGAATATAAGGCAATTTCAACACACACCCTTTCACAAAATCAAGGATTTTTTCTCCTTCCTAAGCTCATATGAGACTCAATTTTTTTTGTGAGCATATAACTCACTTCTACACCTATAGGAATTGATGACTTTCCATGAATCAAATATGTTTACAAAATATACATTTTATGCATCAAAACTTTGGTATACTCTCGGAGCAGTTGAGTTATTTGTAAAGGTAACCAGTGTTTTCACAGGCTCTATCCTCTCATTTGTAGGCTTCATTTAGGAAGTCTGACATTGTCTCTAAATCCTGATTGGTTCAATATTTGGTGGAACCTTGTCAGACCCTCTCTTTATCAAAACTAAAGTCAGCTAACCTAAGCTTTTCAGACTTTACAAATAACTCAAGTGTCCAAAAAAACTCTTATAGTGACTTCAAATGTTACAATCTTGTAATTTGTACGATGGATTGTGCTCAAATTTGGTAAGCACCTTTTTAGATAAGGTAGGTACAAGATCATACGGTCAAATACTTAATTATATGTCAAAATTTAGAAAACGATAGGTTGCTATCGGTAAAGGGGTATGTTTTTGACAGTTTTGGCTCCAAAAACACCAAGAGCCTATGGAGGTTGATTAGTGAATGTAAGAACCACAACACGCAAAGGAGGAAACATAGAGTGGGGCTCCTTTGGCAGGGAAGAGCTTTCAGGAGCAGAAGAGCAGAGACTAACCAGGTCATTCTTTACAAAACATCAAATAGGGTGAAATTGGACTGCGATACTAGACACAACCGGGTTGCCGTTGGTTTAAAGCATAGACCAAGGATGAGTTGCTAGAATGAAAGATATTGCCTTCGATTGAGAAGCTCAAATCCATTTTCTGATTAAGGACTTACTGTGATTTTCATTTGAATTGTTCAAACAGGTGGGGATAGATCGTATAGAATAAACAATACCGACAGCAATAACAGACATTACCATGATCATGTAAAAGAATCGACAAGATAAAATCATGTCGAGAGGAGATTAAATTATAGTTAGTGGTCAAACATGTTGTGCGTGGTAAAAACTCTACCGTTGAAACAAGTCGTTCTATTTGATACATTTTCCAGCAAATACACCTCGTTCTGGAGATGTTCCCCATTCAATTCACGTAAAAAATCTAGAACAGCTCTATAACGATGCCAATGACAAACCATAGTCTATGGAGCATTTGTTACTCACAACTTGGAACAAGGAATGACATTTACGGTGACAAAATTTTAGGGCAATCCGTACTGCTTCTATCAATAACCAATGATGAAAATTTCCTCTTGGAATAGAACCAGAAATAAATAATAGCCCCGTCACGATCAAGGCGCAGCCAAGATTGACTGAAGTGTCGCCTGCTGTTGTGGGTCCAGGACGGACCAGGTAGCTGCCAGTGCGTCAGGATGCAAGGTTTGTTGCAGTTGCCTCAATAAACCAACCATACGCGCGGCAGTTTGCTCCGTCGCAAGATCGGTTCCAGCGCTCAAAACCAAGAAAAGTCAACGAAACCAGATTATAATTTTGAAGTGAGTACAACGAACCCTATTGATCAATGAACCATACAAGATGCCTCCTGACAGTAATGACAAGTCATATATTTCCAAAAACAAACCAAAAGCATTTAACTTTTCAAATACCTCAGCAAATACAGAAATGATCTTCGAGAGATACTGGTTGTTTGGACCAAGAAGTAGAGGATCAGACCTGCAAAATAAAAGGAAAGAAAGAAACAAAAACATGAGATTAAGTGAACAGAGCCGAGCAAGAAATTTGACTAGAACATAAATTCTCAGAATTTGAACAAGTGAATAAGAGAAATCATCTAACATTGCGTCCGTGAAGAGTTTGTCCAATCAAACATGCAAAAAAGCTATCAGAGACATGGTACTATGAACAAGTCATTTGAGATGAAGCAATATCTTGAACCCACCTCTCGACCATTGAGCACAACTGCTCATGGACAATTTTCGCTTCAACAAGATCTCCTTTAAGTGGCAGACATCCTAACCATGCAGGCACAACCTGTAATGTCCAAGATATGTGACAATATCAGACAATGAAGCCATTTGTAGGGTGGATCGATGTAATTCTGCAAGGCCAAAAAATAGGAAAATCACTCGCATCCATACAATGCAAATCAGACTCGTCACAATAAGATTCACAGACAATATCTCACATTAGCGCCATCGATACTGTCTCTTTGATGCTCGCAAATCTTGCCCAAAGCAGAAACTGCGTTATCAGTTGCCATAATGTTGTCCGTGGATCGGGATGTGGGTTGACTAATAGTATTATTCAGCCTTACCAAAGCATCTACGAAGTCAAACAAGAAAACCTTGTGTCAGGATGATGGAGAAACGGACAAGAAAAATGCCGACTACATCAATGTGCAATCAATGTGCAATAATTTACATATAAATTCATTATTTTTATGGTAAGAAACAAATAAAATACCATGACGCCGTTCAAGTAACATGAGTAACAGTTTTGATGCATACCAATTTCTCTTGTATGAAAAGCATTAATTAAAGCATTGAAAAGGTACAAAATACCCACCTCTTACGACTGGCTTAAATGCAGCACCAGCTGCACCACCAAACTCAGCACAAACTCCAATTCCGTAGACTGACGCCTGCCGAGTGCAATACGAACAGAAATGTCATATACGGAATCTTCTCAACAGATACATTGAACTCTCAAAGAGTACAGGTATTATCAACTGGTGAAGAAATTCACAAAGTACAATATCAAAAGTAATCCACGTCTGTGTATAAACCAACCTGCCGCACGTCAGCACTGGCATCATTGCAAGCTTCCAACAAGAAAGGAAGGAAACCTTCATAGTACCTGTGAGGAAGTGATGACATTTATCAGAGGTAATCAAACCACTTTACACGTACAGTCAACATCCTTCGCATAAACCATGCCTCCATACTTTTGAAAACAGTTTATACAAACTTTCCCATCTATCTGATATGCGTCCAAGATTTAAGGAATCTGGAGCCCAAGTAGGCATACTACCTCTCTTGAAAGGAATAGCTAAGTGAACCAATGTAGCCAACTAGTAGGTACTTACTTAATAGCTGCATCTCCACATTGCTCTGCAACATCGTCAAAAACGCAAATAGCGACTCGTCTTTCATCAGGAGAACGGTCTTTTCCCTGTTCACCAATCGACGACCAAACAACGCTCAGTTACCCTGAGGGTGCAGGTTTCGATCTACTGACTAACTTCCACATGGTTAACAATAGCCTCGTAAAAACCAAACACATAGCAACCTTCTACAAATGTGCAGAGACAACTTCCAAAAATGCTTTACAAAAATCAACATTGGAGAATTAAGGTAAGAGTTGGATGTACCAGCCTGGGTGTAATGTACGGAATCAACTCTTCGAAATAAGGCAAGAAGGCGGTTTTGAACGTTTTGATTAAGGATCCGAGACACTCTCCCACCTGCATTGATACATAAGGGGACAGGAACATATCAAACATTGTATATGGCAATTGTAAATGCGTCTCTATGGTGGTGAAGGAAAAGTAATCGAAAGGTTTGGGCGGGTGTTAGGCCTCGACTCCCTAGATATGATCACTAGATGCGCAATGCGAGATGGTCAAAATATGGACGACGTAATATGGTCTCTAAAGTTTAGAAAACACACCTGCTCAAACACCTCCTCTTCTTGTTCATTCTCCTCTTCAAGGAGTTCCCCTTCCTCCGCATCAAAATCCTCAGTTTGAGTCCGCTCAGCTCTTTCCCTTTTGCGAGTGACACTAGCAGTAATGACTTGCTTAAACTGTTCAACCATTGATTTAATTTGAACTGCATCGAGTAATGGTCCAACAATCTGCACGTGACAGAATTAGTCAATACGGCTGGTCTAACCAATAGTACAAACGTTTTCGTCACTACAACTGAAATGTTAAGAACCTGAAGATCTTACATGCATACCAATGTGTAGCTTCATAATCGATGCATACCTGGATACACTCGTTTAAAGACTCCAACATACTCGAACATATTTCAGTTTCCGGCTCCTGTAATAGGTGTCCACATAAAAATATTGTTAAACATCTACCAGTGCTACCAATCTGGACATAAAACCTCTCACATCCTGTACGAATTGAATTCAAGGATTGATGCACATGAACAAAATATCATGATGAGAGAGAATTCTTGGTGGATCTATTCAACCATCGCCAAACAAGCTGACTAGTTTCTGAGCAATAATGACAAAGTCAGGCATATGATTCAGTGCAACACAAAAGAAACCGTACCTTGTGCATGGCCTCAACAAGAGGTGGGATGATGTAGTCTGCAAGCTATTCACATATGACTCGTCGCGACCACCTGCTTGTCCCTTCTCTACAGCAAGTTTGCCAGCACGCAGGAGCTCGGGCATGGCTGAAAACAGAATGTGGGTGAGGAATGCGCCGATAGAAGAGCACAAGAAAATAGGAGAAATTAGAACATACAAGCAGTACTAAACGACCAAAGGGTTTGAGCAAAGATAAACTAATTGCACATAAGATACATAAAATTCATACCACTGAACGGAGCAGACACTGTGAACTAACCTGACACGGCTGCCTTCCGAACCTCTTCGTGGAAATAAAATTTCAGTAGTGGCACCAAAATGGGAGCAACCTAATAGATCAAGAAAAACAACGCGTAAGTATCAATACTTACCTGACCTGCCTAAGGTGCAGGCGTTCATATCTTACGTTTGTCTCTGAGTACCCATTGGTTTAAATCCACAAAGCTCAAATCTTTTAAAACAAAGGAAAGTTCAACAGAGCAGGAGTAGGCCAGTAATCTTCACCTGATCAATCCAAGGATAGAAACCTTCTTTGAGTTCATCAGCATAACAGCACAACATATTGCAAGCAGTCGCCTTTTCTTCCAATACACTGGTGCGAATGCCAATTTTCTTATCCCCAATGGTGATTGTCTCCACACTACAAACAATCCAATTCGGTGTTAGAGCACACGGTCAAGTTCAATACATGCCGGCTTGTAAAGCGTGGATTCACAATTCTCCACTATTTAACTACAATTATGTTAAAAGTTCTGTCAAACAAGAATCGTGTGAGATGCAAAGCAAAGACAAAGGAAATTTGTTGATTAAGTGGTTCGATACCCCTTAGACTATCACTGTCCATACCTGTCATCATCAGACTCGTTGCCCTCATCATCGGAGTCAGCGTCGGTAATGGTGACATCAGGTTTCAACTGAGCAGATCGTAGCAGTGGAGGCATCACTACGCTCATGTAGGGCAGGAACTCTTGACCCAAGCACTTGCATAATCTGGCCCAAGCCTGTAATGAAGAGAATCAAAGTGAGACACAAACATATGGACACAAAAATGCAAGGGTGTTAAATGACATGCACATAAATAATCTTGCATCAAAACCACACCTGCAGCATGTAGCTAATAGTAGGATCGTCATCCTCCATTTGAGCTCCTTGAAGGGTCATGAGGACCTCCATAACCTGAAACAATGCCAGAAAGATGAGGTCAACACTCAAGTCGTGCTATCTTACAAGTGACAGTAAAAGTTGACTCACAACAGCCAAGTGTCGAAACAAGCATTGAATAACATTTGTTGAATGCCTTCATCGACTCATAATTTCTATTCGATTATGATTGAACATTAGTAAAAGGTGAAGCTTTCACATAAAATATACATTTCGTAAATTGCAAACAGTGAAGATTTACCTGCTTTGCATCCTCCCTAAATTTGTCCTTCCCCACAGCCATACCCACCAAACTGATGCATTCCATTGACTTGGCTCGCAACATACGGTTTTGCTTGTCGTTGGCTCCAATTAGGATAGTCTTCAAATACGGCATTACAGCATCATAGTACTTTTGGAAATGAGCCTGCATTGGAAAAACCTAGGATAAGCTAACATTTGATAAAGCCAGCTGTTACTAAACTCATGTAGAGTATCCCATTACAGATAGGAAATACAAAACAATTTGCTTCCTGCTAATAAGTAGCAAAACTTGGACACCTAAAAGGCTAGGGTATTTGTTATAATTTGTCAAATGCACGCAATGCAATTAATATAACACTACAAAATGACCCGAGCGGCGCTCATATAGTACAAGGGGTCTATACATCATAAGTCTGAAAAACAATAATACATTCATAAAACAAATATGTTCGAGATAAACCTGGGCAGAGTCAGCAACGGAAGCAAGAGCAGTCAAGGCGCCTTCTTGGACCATCCTCTTTCCATTCTGGTACAACACAAAGAGTTCCACATCTTATTTCATCTGAGGGGAACATTAAGCAAACAACATGCATTTCAAGAGTAAACATCCAGCAGATGAAGGCCAAAACCTGTGCCATGCTAACAAACAAACGAACGTCCACGTAAATTCCGTACCTGAAGAAGAATCAGAAGCTTAGAAATAACTCCATCTAAGTACGGGGTCAAGATCTCTGGCGTGCAGCTCTCGCTGAAGTAAAGCACTGCTGCTGCGGCATGTGCCTGTGCTTACCGACACTCATTTGTGGTTAAGATTTATATTTTCCACTCTCCAAAACCTGGACAGATATCGTGTAACATCAATAGGATTGCAACTCCATGATTGCAACCCCATGCCGCTCTTGTCAATATCAGAGATCTTACGAAACTACTCAGTTCGAAACTCACCTGTACACGGGGATTTTGAAAGTCATCCATTGCATTAACTAGTGCCGGAAGAACTTGTTGGTGGTAATTTTGTTGCAAGTCGGGACCAAGATCAGTTGACAACTGACCAATCGCATTAATGGCGGCCCAGCGCACACGAGAATGCGAATCCCGGAATGAATTCAATATCATGCCCACAACTGAATCCAAGTTTTTAATCATAACCTGGTAGCAGCCATCACAAGGTTTTCGTAAGAAACTTATGCAACTTACACATTCGGTACAGTCACTAAGCTTAAGCATAAAAAGAGGATAGTCCTGTCATAAACACAGAAGACAATAACAAACTGCAAGATTAGACTTAAAACTTGTAACACGAATGCTCCAGATTTTTAAATGAGCATAAAGCACACCTTGGCACATCCTTCGGCAATTTGTGCGAGGGTGATTAGAGCTGCATGCCTCTTCTTCCAGTCACCGTCGTTGATAAACGAGGGCAGCAGCTGCGAGGCCACAGGAAGCACTGTATTTCCTCCAAGAGAAATGGCTAACCTATCCAGACATTCCTGACCGACTTCGTAGTCAGCCGTTTCCCCAGTGTCTTCGTCTTCAGTATCCGCAACGTACCAATTAGGATCATCTTCGATATCTAATAGCATTTTCATGAGAGCAGCAAAGAGCCTGGTGGTAAACTGAGGGAGCTTGCGCATCATTCCTGGAGCCCGCTCTCTGGCCTCCGCCAAAGTAATTAGAAACTCCACTGCCAGGTGTCTAGTTCCCTCTTCCAACTCAGCAGCCTCAGCGATTTGCAGCATATTGCCCACAACTTCGGCCAATTGACGACGCAGAAACCGAGGTTCAGTTCCCGCAACTTCGATGAACATCTCCAGCGCTTCTTGCGCAGTTGCCTCTTCATGATTGTTCAAAGCGAGTGATAACGTCTGCAACATACCCGGAAGAAGGTCTTGGAAATGTTCCCTGTCTTGAGCCGTTTCTAATATTTGAACAAAATTGGTGGTAGCCCGAAGAGCTGCGATTCGGACATCGCTCGAAGTTGACCCCGAGAAATTTTGTTGGAAAACGGTATGAAGGGTTGGCAAGTAAGTCCGGAGTTGGGGTCCAATGTATTGCGCAAGCTGTGCAAACATGAGAAGAGCGCTCTCCCTCAACCGCATGGAATCTGAGCTCACACATTGGAACATGAAAGGAAGTAGCTCAGGCCACATTCCTTCCTCAAGAATTCCAGCGGCCAGTTCTGCCACAGTATCACAAAGCTTCTTTGAAATGCTCTTTCCTTCTTCTCTTTGAACGCATAGCAGGAGCTGGCCTTTAACAGCAGCTTGGGTAGCAGGTGAGAGGTTAGGCCACAGTGACACATCGTCCTTGGTAATAAGTTTTCGCAACAGAATAGCAACCATTGCACGAACTTCCAGCTGCTATGATACCTGGTATTGCAAGCAGTAATAAAGTAAATACGGAGAACACAGACTAGAAAAAGACGACATGCAACATATTTGAGCAGGCTGCCGGTACAGACAAATCTAAGGCTGAAAATGTTTATGCCTATACTCAATAATCCAAACCGCACAGAGAACAACAACAACTGCCTAAAACTTGTCAACGGATTTTGTCCTTCCTTCGCTCCAATCCTCGCACGCTGAGCTTCCTTGGCTCCTCGCACTCAACAGTTTGTTCGCAGTAGCCATGAAAGCTTCCCTTGTTCGCTCGAGAGAGACCTCACCAACTTAACTTTGGTCTGTGATAGAAATCCTTGTCTTGTCAGGTACAGCTGCTACTACGAGAGAGAGATATTCTTGTGAGCCAACCGAACCGGATCATGATCATGTCCTCTTCCAGAACAGAACCAGAAGAAGAAGCAACAGTCTTGTACAGAATCATTATTCCCGCTTCACAAGTTCAGGGTCGGAGGATGCGCTTGTTGTCGAGAGAGACTTGTCGACAATCCCATTCAACTCTTCCACAAACCAAACCTACAGTTCCTCACAAATGTCCCATATCAAATGGGACTTGTGTGAGAGCCTTGGATATAAGTGACCACTGTAACATGTCGTAATGTAAATGGGGTACCGAGTATGATGAGATTGACTTGGCAACCAATGTGGTTCTTGTGCCGGATTCCATCCACCTTGGGGCCCCCATCCGTTCCTCCGTCCTCTACCCTCTCCGGAGTCCCACCTACCGGCCCTTAGGCTCCTTTATGGACTTTTACACAACTTTTTAATTTAATTTTTGCTTTTATTTAAAAATTCTTGAATATGCGCAAATAAATTGAATATGAATAAACTAACATACAAGATTTTATTTTATTTTCAAAGGTGTACTTTTAGAATGTCAAGATTGTCATTCTCTTCATTTTATTTCCATAAAATGAAGAGAATGACAATTTAAATACATTCCAAAACTATATATATATATACACATATTGAAGTAAAAAAGTCGATGATTTGATGATTGTAGAGTTTTCCAAAGTATGCAAAATGCTTTTGTATCAAAAAGCCTTTTCTTTTCAAAATACGTGCTGACTATGATGCATCCGCGGCAGAGAAAGAGGAAGCGAAGATAAATCTTGCTGCAGCTCAGGATAAAGTTATCATCTTCAAAGCAAAGCACGGTGAGGTACTCCGTGACCATCGTCTGGCACGGAAGAATTACCACAAGGCTGCAGACCTATCAGAAACAACGTCTATTCAACTCGCGTCTGCCATATCCGCATCTGCTGATCGGGGTATTATCGAGCAGCTGAAACCTCTAGCTGTTGTGAGTGACGCTGTTCTTTCATCTACAACTATGGAGCTGGAGAGTCTGAATAGAAAACTGCGCATTCTGGAGGGTAGCCTAGAAACTGCTCGGGAAGTCGTCCAGGAGAAGGTCAACCAGTACGAGTCGCTTATCCGACGTCATAACCGTGCTGCAGGGGCCCTTAAATGGAAAGAAGAACTCATGAATGCTGTCACAGATTTCATGGCGGCAGATGCTCGTGGAAAGGAGTAAACGTGGGGACTGGCAGGTGCTATAAAGGAACGTGGAGTACACTTCAACCTACCAGTTCCTTGTACAGGAACAACGCATTTTTGGTCTTCAAGAGGACGGTGAGAGTCACAATGCGAATCTTCTCCACAATCGCAAGTAACGAACTCATAGCCGTACATTATTTTTTGGGATTCTGGGTTATTCTGTCTCCTATTAGAAACTGCAAATCTTATGACTCAGCGTTGGTCACGTATATTGGTACATATGCTCCGTTGGTGCGAATTGTGAATTAGAGGATACCATACAGTACCTTATGTTCAAGAAACGATTTTGTGTGGATATTTTAGTTTCCATCGCTTGCAGACGGCCTTCGTAGGTGCAGTATTATATATTTTGGACAATGGGGATATGCAGTGTTATAGTCCTATCGCAAAACATTGCAGGTGTGACTTTTTAATCCACCAGGTAGACACCAACAGCACATGACAGGATTTGGGACGGTAGCTAATACCTTAAACGAATCTGCGACAGGCTTTCCTCAAAATACTTGCTTCAATCCGCAGATGGAACATCATTTAAGACGGCAACGAAGATACAGTGAAATTGTGTATTAGAGAATTGGTCGATACCAAGCACCCGTGTGATATGTATGGATTGCAAACTAATGACATACTACACCATCCGGATAAGCAATTCATACGAGTCTATTTGGGGGACCAGCAGTCGATGTTGTGTTCCAACTCTTCATACAAATTGTCGTACCACTCACTCCAAAGGCCTTGCTCATCTTCTTCGCCAATTAGTGCTTCCTCGTCAGATATCTGTCCAGAACAGTCCAGGGGGGAAGCACAATAAAGTGGACCACAAAAGTGCTTAGCTCATTGCCAATTTCAGCCTGTTGTGTAAACACGCTAGAAAGTGGCATCTAAAACTTCTTGATGGGAAATTAAGTTTAGGATATAGAAAGTTGACTTGATGTACTACAACTTCCAAAATTTGCGTTTGTAGTTGTTGAGTTGAGACACCTCTATGAACACGACAAAGTTGAACAAAGTGAATGCAGTCATTTCGAAAAGTGACCGTATTACATTGTAGTTTTGACAGAAATCACTTTTGACTTTGTAGGGCCCTTCGTTTGTACATTACGCTTGTAGAAATGATCCGGGTGGCCGTATTTGCAATCTTGGATTGGCGAAAAGTATCCCCGGGACGTTTTTAAAATACTGTTTTCGGTGAAACTTTTTGTGAGGTTTTTTTCACCGAACATTGTTTTTTAAATTGGAAAGAAACATCCTCTAAAGACAATAGAGGGCCCCAAATGAAGAAATTAAGACTTTGGAAAAGTTCATTTTCATGATTTAGAACTAGGGGTCAAATAAAGTTTCAATTGAAGATGTTTCTTTCATGGAGATGTGTGTAAGATACCCTATGACACCTTAAAAAGTGACTAAAATGCTCAAAAACTACACCAAAATGCTCAAAATCAGCTTTGAGCTATAAAAAACAGCACACTTCATATTCACTTCCTAGTGATCACATATTGCACTTGGTGGTCCACTTTATTGTGCTTCCCCCCTCCATACTCTCTCCATCTCCTTCTTGTCGAGGTCCTTCGCTGGAATCTCCTTGTCGTCCCGGTTCACACACGAACGAGTCTTCGTCCTCCTCTTTTCGGGGTCAAAACAGTGCATAGCGCGATGAATTCCTCCTACATTTGAAACATTGCAAAACCCGATGCAGCCCCAACTGTGCGATAAGTAATGCACTGATGGTACCGAGTATTGCCAAATATAAGCCTGTAGAGTGAGAGAAAGTGTCCAACCAATACCCCACTGGACTCGCCCCCCTCTCTGCATAAACGACCTCGAACTTCTGAAGCGAGAGAACGACAGCCAATAGTTTCAGTAACTCACTTCGGAACTCTGCACTACAGTAGTACTTCCGGCAGAGCTTATCGACCATAGCCACTTCTTGCACACCCAGGCATGGCGGCGGACATGGCGCCGTCAGTGGCGCACCATCTACTCCTCCAACCGCAGCCTCGACCGGTGTCCCTATTGCCTGTTTTGACACGCTATTGAGGTTGTTCTCTACACCTTCACAGTTTCCCTCCTGTACAACATTCTGAAGAAACCACCAACGGTCCTCCTCGCCATGGTCTTCACGAAGAATGTGCTCGTACTCTGGCACAGTAGAGGGGTCCATTGGAGAGAAGTGTGAGAGGGAGAGGAATGGCACAACAATCACACTAATGTTGCGTTCCTCGCCATTGGAAGTGATTCGTAGCGGCACAGACGGGGCTCGCAGCCGACAGTAATCCATTGACTTTACTCTATTCCGTGTTGGGCGTAAGATATCAGCGCTCCACGACAGTTCCAGGACGCCAAACCGCGATAAGTATCTCCATTTTTAGGAGAGGGGAAAGCCCAACGGCGGCTCCTTTACCACGCGCCATAGCCTACTAAGTAGTGTCCATATCCAAATGCAGCAACTCTCTATTTGGGGGCACGCAAGGTGGTCAGGTCCTTTGCGCCCCTACTCGAGACGGATTAATCGTGATCCCTAATCGAATGCAATGACGTCGTTCTCTGAGAGTGGGAGCTGCTCCGGGGACTCTAACAGTGATGAGTACTTATGGCCACAATCCGCAGCGAACATTTGGAGAGCTGGGGGAAGTGATGGCGTCTGCTCGACCGAGCTCGAGCGGTGCCCCAGCGCGGGCAATACCGCCAACCCCAAGCCAGGTACGTTTTTGCCCCATATCCTGTAAATTTGCTCTTCATTTTTTGGGTTTCGTCCATTCACGATAACTAGGAGTTTTGTGGTGTTCAGCCTTCCGTTAGGGTTATTGTGGAATGTGGTTGTTAGAGGACTCTTTCGGATTGAATGGAACAAGTTCTTTAGTACTTAATGTCTGACTTCTGCTCGACATAGGCACTAAAACATTAGTGAAACTTCGACGGAAGCATGAACACTTCCTGTAAGTCGACTCTTAATAAACTCCTGAGTGTTATATGATGCTACTGTAGGGTGTTTTGCTATGTTTGTCCCAAATGATAGTCCTCGTACATGGAGTTTGAACAACCTGTTCCTGGAATATGCTGTAACCCCGTAACGTTGAACCCTATATAAGCATGTTACACGACACGTCGTTACGAAAAGCCTGAAATTTCAGTAACTCACGGTTGTGGTGAGGGCATTACATGTTGTGACACGGTGTTCTGTTAAATATCCTAAACGCAGATTAGAGTGGGAAGTGGTTCAATGCGGCCGTGGACATCTCCTGCAAGATCACAGCAGGACTTTCCGAATGCATCCAGGGTACCGGAATTAATGCACGGGCCCGTGTCTTCACAAGGGTGTCCTCCACCATCTAACTCGGAGCGAATGAGCGGATTTGGCATGTTGCACCGACGGCTTCCTCAGCTTATTCCGCGTCCAGCTCATACCGCGCCCCCAACAGTTACTGAAAGTGAAGACAGGGGCTTGGACATGCGAGGTCAGCCGCAGAGAAATGGTAGACGACCGAGAAGTCCGGCAGCCAAGGAACGAGAAGCCATGGCAAAGCGGCATGCAAGTTACATGCAAAAGGAAGCACAGGCCATCCAGCGCATCGCCCATGCAGAGGGTCGTCAAATCAGGTACCCAATACTAACAAACGTAGATGGTGAGATAATTGGAAACAAGGGAAAATGGCAGGCCGCCGTTAGGTCGATTGTAGAACTTACTGTGGACAAATCAATAAGGGAATACCGAAAAGAACCTAAAGAATGGAAGTGGTTACTGCAAACAATTCAGAGGGAGTTAGACCTTCGGTTCTCATTTGTTTACCCACCAAAACCCGAGATTCTATCGTCATACCTGTCATCGATACTGACCAACGATAGATATAAGTGGCACAAATTTTATGTTAAAACACATGGAGGACAACACGAAGATTGCCCAGATGATGCATTTGTAAAACTCCGGGATTTCTGGGAGAGTCCAGAAGGAAAGGCGAAGAGTGAGGCAATGCGCGGAATTCGGTCTAAGGTGGGCAGGGATGTTCCATCCTGCAGTGAACAAGATCCACAGATCACACCAACTCGTCCCAGATGGACTTCAACAGGTTCTGAGGATTTTCACACTCCGAATTCTGGCCATGTGAAGGTGAGGTCTAAGTCATTATAGAACTTGCTACGCAGTACGTGAGATTAAGTCCCTGTCAATGGTACATGTGGTTGCAGACACGTCTTTCTCCGTGGGTCAGTTCTTCGGAATCTAACGATTTTTTTTTTCCCGGATGCAGTACGCAAACCCATACGATTCACCTATGATAAGTGATTGGATAATGGACGCTCAGACGGAATATGGAGCCACCTGTACTTTCGGCTCGCAGGCACACTCACCTGAAGTCGTTAATTCTACATCTTTACGACATGTATGTGTAACACTTTCCAATCTTTGCAAGTTTATAACTGATTTTACGTGAACCTGTGGTAGCACATCTCATCCCTTCTAACAAGACACATCGTTGAGGCGTTTCCAGGGCAGCACCAGTTTCCAGCACTCAGTCCCGGGGGATAAACTCTCAGATTCCTGGAAAGAGGGAATCGAATCCCGCATGGATTTCCTGCAGAATAATTTAACAGAGCTAATACAACTCATAAAGGAGGGAGCTGTATCCAACAACACCCGTAGTGTTGCTGAAGAGAGAAGTGCGCCCAACGCAACCACGGAGTCAATGCAAAACGTAGGGGATCGTCCTGGATCCAATTCCACTCTATGCCCAGCGACAAATGAGGTGACCCCTGCGAGTCTTGGTAAGAACCATGAGTTACATACTGTCCTGAACTTTGATTATTGGCTTACTCCGTACCTTTACATATACCGAAAATCCACAATACTTACGACTGTACTCCATATTTGCAGATCCGCTATTTGACGAGGAGCCCCTTGTACCCCCAGAGTCGCACACATTATCGCCCCAGAGTGGAGAGACAGTTCTCTTAGCCCCAGAAGGAGATCCCCAGGAGGAGCACACAAACTCCGAGACAGCACCGGCAATAACGTCCCCTGAGAGTTGCCAAGGGTTGAACAGAGTATTGAAACCATCGATCGAGTCAAGTGACGTTGCTCCTACAGCCGTAAGTGCTCTGGAGGCCATTCCACCGTTCACCAGTTTGAGAGACGATCCAGGCATTCATACCCGAGGCATAAGGGGGCGGAAGACGAGTGGTTGCTCTAGAATTCCACCAGAATTTCAACCGGCACGGGAGTCGTCTACTTTGGTCCCAGCGAAGAAGGCTGTATGGATCATACATCCTGACCATGGGGAGGTGGTGGTGGCAGCTGGAAGAACAGGACCTGGACCCAAGTCGAAGACTCTCAAGGACGGACCACAATGCCCTCCCGGGGTCCAGTGGATTCACGTTCTGCGTATCTTCAAACCGTCCATAAAAGTCCTGTATCCTTCCCCTACAGATGATCGACAGCACCTTGACTGTGCATTACCGCCAAAGCGAGGGAAACACGAGTTACTGATGTGGGATACTCGATATCTTGTCCCATATAAACTCAATGAGTCTACGTGCACATCGAGCTAAGCTTCTTTGTAGTGATAACCGCACTCGTGATTTCAGTGTCTGAGTAGTGTGAAGTATGGTAGCCCATACTTCTTCGTTTGATTACAGAATAAACGTTTGCATGTAGTGGTACATGCAATTCGATGTTGAGTGCAGTGCACAGAGTTGCTCTGAAATGAAATCGCCATTGAAGGTGCACCGAAATCCCATGATTCCAGTGTACAGTAATTGTATTATTACCAAATCAGCACAGATCCCACTGGCATTCTGTAAAAATTTGAACAACGACGGGGTCCGTGTAATTTTTTGTCCGCAATAGTAGCCCTCTGTCGGCAGCCAGGTGTACCACGATTGTCATGACATGAATTCACACGTGAATTTCGGAGTCAGTAACTAATAGCGGGGTCCCCAAATATAGACACTGAATCCATCGAATTTCCTACAACCGACAAAAAGTGGTTACAGATGTCGAATCCAGCGGATCCCATATTATGTCGAAACAATGCTTACTACAGGTTCTCAGCAAGGATATTGCATGCATCCGGTTCTCAACAGGACGTTAACGATAACCGGATATATCCCAAGTCTCAATCTCGGTGAAGGGACATTCAATGGGCATGTAGAATTAAACGGGAGGACCTCAATCTTAACGTAAAAGGCGGTCATGACCAGGATCTCAACAGTGCAGAAAGGGTATCAACGTAAACCGGGTATCATTAAAACCGGGCCTCCATCACCGTAAATCCGTGTGAGGAAAAATTAACTCGCTCATAGATAAACATGACGGAGCAAAGTGGAAAGAGTTCATCCACGCGCTTTCTCGGAATCATAGGTCTGGGCAGCAGTAACCTCTGGAACCTCTGCCCTTCCATAAAAAAAATTACGGACCCACATCACATGAACAGTGGCACGCAGGAAGTGCCTGACATGGAGACCACTTTGACGGAGACATTGCCGGCCATCGAGGCGCCTCGTTTGACGTCAGTCCAGTCGAACCCCCCGTCGATGGAAGCCTCGCCCCCGCCCCACATTCCTGTAGTGATTGAAGTTGTCCCTACTCTGGATTTGATTTGCTTGATCTATGTTTTGCAACATTGTTGTTCTTGCTAAATAATGGTACAAAGACATCAATAAAGTTGCATGATTGTTACTCCCAGGAAGTTTGAAGGAAAATCAGGTGAAACTTAGGGCACTGTTGTCTAACCCCTAACTGTTTTGAATAATCTACAGGTTGAAACAATGGGTGTGTTTTCTAATGTATGAAGAAGAATGGTTGAAGGTTTGGTTGGATAAGGAACAGAACTGTGTAAGCACATGATGGAAAACCCTACTGTCTTGAATATTATACTCAAGGACCATGTGGCTCATTGCAATCAACCAATGTACACTGTTTCATATTTTCAAACGTTTCATAAGGCCAATGTGATGATGTAAGATACTGTTATTCCTTAGGGATTAATACCATTTAGATGGTAATTGTTTCTATTGTTAAATGCTATAGGTCACCTGGGCTGATTCATCTTAGAAAATGTGCTTCGTCAATTTATTTAGGTGCTCCTTATTCTCACAATACAACACTTATTCTTCCTCATGATAGATCAGTGCAACTCTCTCTAGGTCCAGAAAGGCTTTGAAAAATTCCGTTTCAAGAATAGAGGCTGATGTAGGCTACCGTCGTTCCCAAGATTGGATTCGGATGTGAAACTTTTGAAATCAGATTCCCATATCTCGAGACCATTTGGTCCTACTAGTGCTCTCTACTTTTTTCATATTTAAAATCTAACTTAGAAAGGGCTGAGCTTTAATTTGATACAATGGAAAGAACACAAGAAATAATCTTTTCAAATTGATGGTGTGAAGCCTTTCCAATGTAAATAAACATTTCAGTTTAGAGTCATGTCGCAACTTTGGACTAAGAACACATCAGTGACATTGAGATAGCAACCTTAAAAGATGCTTCAACTTTCAAGGTATATTAAGCAAATCACCCCTTTTCACGTGACATTTGAGAATGCTTGTTGTGAATATAAATACCTGTTTACCTCCTCCTTCACAACTTTTCTATAGTAGAGACTAGTCAAATTAGGTTAGATTGAGCAAATAGATATTGTAGCTTCACAAATGCCTTCTCGTATCGAATTGATCATGAATCAATTCAGCACAAGCATCTATCCAAGGAGGTATTTTGAGTCGTGATTTCTAAGTTTCGCACAACAGTGTTATAAAACTATTTCACCAAGGGTACTTTGCAACAATAATTTAGAATAGAAATGACCTTTAGAATCTAAAAATCATGAATGTACTTTGGAGATTCCACTAAAGTTGGACAAAGGTCGTAGTTAGAATCCAACACTTTCATTGTGAATAGAAACCTTGCTATTACTTCATTGTTGTTAGACACAATTAAGCGAATCCTCTCAATAAGAAAAAGGACTGCAGGAAAACACCAAAACAAAAGGACTTGGAGGAGATCCTACAAAGATGGATACAAAAGCTCATTGCCCTAATTGATGGAATCAATTAGTATGGCAATTAGGGCAATGACATCAGGAATTGCCATGCCTCCACATCCCCTTCCCATACCAAAACTCATTTTCTCCAAAAATAGTCGGAGGGAAGCACAATAAAGTGTACCACAAAGTGCAATATGTGATGACTAAGAAGTGAATATGAAGTGTGCTGTTTTTGAAAGCTCAAAGCTGATTTTGAGCATTTTGGTGTAGTTCTTGAGCATTTTAGTCACTTTTTAAGATGTCATAAGATATTTTACACGCATCTCCATAAAAAGAACATCTTCAATTGAAACTTAACTTGATCGCTAGTTCTAAATCATGAAAATGAACTTTTTCAAAGTTTTAATTTCTTCACTTGGGGACCTCTATTGTCTTTAGAGGATGTTTTTTCCAATTTAAAAAACAATGTTCGGTGAAAAAAACCTCACAAAAAGTTTCACGGAAAACAATGTTTTAAAAAACGTCCTTGAAATACTTCTCGTGCACCCAAACTTTCATTTCAAGTGATCATTGCCATTTATACATCCGCAATTCACATACAGAGATCCCGGTGGAGTCAAAAGTGATTTCCGACAACATTCGACATTGTTCTTATCACTTTTTTAAATGTGGACATTCACTTTGTCGGACTTTGAGGTTCTCGTACACCATTGTAGAAGACGCGAATTTGTACCATATTTTCCCACACTTTAGAAAATCAAGTCTATTTTCTAAACCCAAACTTCTTCCCAACATACCAACAACCGAGATGCCACTTTCTTATGTCTTTGCGATAGGGGCTGAAATTGACAATGAGCGGAGCACTTTTTTGGTACACTTTATTGTGCTTCCCCCCAGTCAATGGCGGGAAGAACATCTCTGAATTTTGAACCTTGTAACAATGACACCGACTTCAAGAGCCATGTGATACACTGCTCCTCAAGAATGAGGAGATTTTTGAAACAAAGAGAGTCTTTGAAGAAGGAACAAAGTACAAAGAAGAGATAGCATAGAATTTGAAGCTCACAAATACCGTTTGCAGAGCATCATATTTCTCTTCATCAATGCTAGGAATTTCTAACATTAAATCAATCCATACACGTGAGCGCTTCATTGTCAATTTGTTGCCGTCGTGCTAGGTGTAACAATCTGGACAATGTGGGTGAATATATCCTCGTAAGAAGCTAGAATATGCTGATTGAAGACATTGTTGCAGGTCAATGCACCTTCTGGTTCTCCAAGCCAATACTAAACTCAATACTATTTGATGCTAAACAAGTCTAGCTAACGGAACAATATCTTGTGCGCTTTGGCACCACTGTATTCATTTGTATCTAGACACAATTTGCCATAGAGATAGTTATCAACATCCTTGCTCTTTACCACGCCTAGAATGAGCTTCCACACAAAGGAAACCGTAGCTTGGATCTCTTCAAGGGATGCCTCCTCCACTTCAATCTGGGCGCGCGCTCCTTAAAAACATTATTGTCAGCTATAATGTTCAAAATTGCAAGGCTTTAACCCCTAAAGGTTCAAGCCGTTTGCCTTCAAAACCAGAAACTGTGATTTTTGACAACCTTGTAGAAGTTGAAATATGATTCTTAATTTTTTACCTTTTTGATACATCCAACCGTAAGATCTTAAACCTTGCTACCTGCACTAATACCATGTCAAATTTCAACGGTTGGATCTTTACCATTTGTGAGATTATAACGTTCAAAGTTTAATGTTTTTTTTTTTTGGCTTTGCGCAAAAGACATACTCTAAATGGTGCCAAGGGAGACTTGATTATTGTTACCTCAAACATTTTGCTCATATTTTTTTCCACATAGGTAACTAAGTTGGGCACCTCCATGCAAAATTTTAGAGTCTGAGTACACTTTTTTGGCCTTCATGCAAATTATTTTCAAGAAGAAGGTACAAAAACCACAATCTGGTAGAACTTAAATGACGTGAAATGCTTTTGGGTTTTTATAAAAAGGAAACAGTCAAATGTTACTTCCATGAATTTTTGAATTTTCGGAAAAAAAAATTTGAAAAAATCCTAAATCTCAAATTTTGACAAATTTTGAAAGAAAAAATTGTAAAATTACCATAACTGTAAAGGTTGTTTCTGTGATTTTTGGAGGCTGCCCTTGTAAAATTGGTAAGCTTTTTGACTTAGGCCACTTTGGATTTTGAGTAGTGAATTGGTTATGAACACATTTCCAAAAAAACAATTCTAAAAAAACCTAATTTTAAACTGCCCGTTTTGGACTTGAAACCTAAAATTTCTAGATGAAGGTTCTAAAAGTGAAATTTGGCTTTGAAAATTTTACCACATACACTTTGCGGTATAAGGAGCATCCAGTAAAATTCTTAGGCAAAAATATTACTTTTAACCCCTTCATCTAGGCTGCCCGAAACAGCTGAGAGTCATTTTGGATTTCCAGAACCTTTAGGGTTAATCATGTATTTGCATCAGCTTTAATCATGGCTATAATCAGCTATTTCCATTCTATGTAATTTGTATTGCAATCAAATTTACACATTCATGTCTCTTTAGATAGAAGATACTTAAGCCTCTACTTCTTGCCAACTACCTCCTTCCTTGCAGCTACTTTCTTGCCATTTGGCTTTCCAATAGCAAGAGTTTCAATTTCTAAGCCATTCTTAACAACTGATGCCTCTTTCTTTGGAGGTATCTCCTTCTCTGCTAGCTTTGCTTCTTTTCATTCTATTTCTTCTCGCCTTCGGAGGTTGGTGTATCAGCAATAGGAACCCCATTAACCATGCATCTACAACAACATGGCTTTAAAAACTGGTATCCGCACTCTTGCGTCACAAGATTCTGATGGATAGCACACAAATCTCCTTTCTTAAAATCCTATAGAAACGTCAACATAACAAATCGAATGAACATTCCGTTTAATAATCAATTAAATAGATTATTCCACACATTTGAATGTTCAACAATTAAATGTTTAAACTCACACATGTTCAAACTTGGCTTGAACATAAGTTTTTAACATTTGAATGGAGGCTTGTGACTATGGCTCAAGACTATGCAAAAATGAATAAGAATATAACTGAATTCAAACAAACTCCTCTACATAGCTTGTAGTCCTCACACAAATACACTACGATTGTCCCACGATCTAGAGAAGTTGGTCCATCATCAAGTTCCAAAAAGCTAAGCAATTGGGGCATGATGTGAAGCCCAAACATACGGCGCTTGCCAGTGACAAGGGCATGGAGGAATGTGACTGTCCTTCGGTTATCTCTTAGATGACACCCACAAGGGCTTAGCATCTGGTGAGGTTGACATCGTCAATACTTGCTTAGGTGTGCTTGCAATTGCCATCTAAAAGATCTACCCATGTCTCTTCATCTAAAGATGAGTCCTTAAAACCTTTAATGTCGATGGCTGTGAACTCCTCATGTGCCTTTTGCATATAATCTTTTTAATAGCTCTTGCACCCTAGCCTTTGTTGAATTGAGATTGCACTCTTTGCTGACAACTTCATCTTCTACCCATTCACGCTGGAAGGAAAGCTCCATTCTTGGCCACAATCTCTTTTTTATTATTGACATGAAGTCGCAGCTTGAAACGCCTTTGTGCACGACGACTCAGAAGTCCAGTTGCAAGCTAAAATGGATTGATGTCTATCTTTGCCAGAGTGAGCACTTTCCATCTACGATAGATACTAATCAAGATGGTTGAGGGAGAATTACGGCTGCACTTACTTATGACTCGTCGTCTTCAACCTACGATGTCCCTGACAAATTTTGACTCACTTTTGACCATTCTAAATATAAGTAGGAATTCAACCTTGGATCTTGTGAAAGGAGTATTTTTACTCACTCCTTCAAAAATAAATACTGTCCTAAAACTCTCTGAAATCCTGTGAAAATTACTGTACTGTCCCCCTGAAACTGCCCCAAATCCTGTCCTAGATTTGAAACTGTCCACCTAGATCTACGAAAATTCTGGAGGTATATCCTCAGATCTGATACATATTCCTACTCTCCTTGGTCTGATCTACAATACCCACTCATTTAAACACCAGATCTACTATACCCACCAGGTGAATTAACTAATCTGGTCCTTCAACCACTCATTACTGCAAATCTAAGCATGTACACACAAATGTAATCAATTCCTGTCCTTTACTCACTGTAAATTAGTACATCATACTGCTCCCTACTGATATCACTATCTAGACCCTCCAGGATCCTCAAAATTGTCCTAGCAGCAACTCTCCTACAATCCTACAACACATCCTACACACTAAAATCTGAGAGCTCGAAAGAAAACTCCCAAGGGGAGAGAGAGAGAGAGAGAGTGAGCTTCGCAGCCCCCTCCCTCACAACCCCACCCAAAACCCTAGCCGTCACCTCAAAAACCCTAGCCGCCACCCTAAACCCTAACAGTTTTCATCCGACCACCAGACTTCATCCAACCACCAGATTTCATCCATCCGATATTTTTCATCCATCTGGCAGTTTTCATCCAAAACTGACAGTTCATCCAAAACAGAGTTACTGCAGGACAGGACAGTAACTTAACAGTTTACTGTCCCCCCCCCAGTAATTGCAATTTTACTGCTCCCCTACAGTTTTACTGCTCCTCTATTCTACTACCTTAAATCCCCAGTTAACAGATCTCTGTTCCATCGCTCTCACCACCTCCTTATTCCTCTCGTGTAGCATCTCCATATGATCTTCTTGTCAGTGAATATATCAATCACCTTGTCATGACGCAGTAAATATATCCTCAAATCACCAAATTGATGGGAATGAACCCCAGAGATCCCATGCCACCATAATCGTCTTATGAATGTTCTTTCATCCAGCCTAGTTCGCTAGTACATCATGATTTCACGTTGGTTTTAATGTTCTCCGCAATCTTAGGCTCTTAGTCACTGTTTGGAAATACCTATATTCATGAATTGTCTAATTTTGGCATTCCCCAAAAGCCTTGCAATTCCCATATGATGATATGAATGTGCATGATTGTAAAAGAAGCATGCTCCTTGGGTATTACAATATGCAATAAGACACTCTTACTCATACTCGTCCCACTCTCATCAGTATTTCTCTACTTTTCTACCTTGAAATTTATCACCGACAAGCCTAGTGATGGTAAAACACTCATTCATATTGAACCTAATGTTTGAAACTTCTAGTGTTATCCATTCATTGTATCATTGTCTTCACATCTAGTATTGGGATTTTAATGGAAGGACTTTTCTTTGCTTTAACTCTTACGCAGTGGCATGGTGTATACTAAAAAGATTACTCAAACATTATAGCCAACTTTGACCACTTACAAAAAAACAATTGATAGCTAAAAATCAAATCCAATCCTAGCATCTTGAGCCAAATGAAGGTAAAAATTTCCACCAAAAAATTCAATTGTCCAACTATCATATTTTTGTACATTATACCAAAACTTGTAGTTATGTGTGTTTGACATCACATTATTGGCTATGTTTTTTAATAGTTTTTTGTTGTTTTTGGGTGGCAAGTAAATTTTATTATAAATATAGTCTCCATTAAAAGATAGTGCATCTAAAAAGAATCAAAATCAAATGAAATCACCAAAAATGGATGTTTGTGTGAAGAAATCCAAAGCATGCAATTAGCATTGTATTAAGAGTCATGTACGATATATCTTGTACGAGGAAATAACAAAGAAGAAGGAAGACAATGAAGGCAAAGGCCCACTATTTGAACTACCTTCCAATATTCTAAAATTTATAGAGCCAAAAACAAAATGATCCCCCCTTCCTCCTTCTTCACACCACAATTACAAAATTCTCATGTGAACAACTAAATTTTCAATCCAACTTGATTAGTCAAAGTTGGATTTGCAATCTCAAATTTCTATGTCATCAATATTTTCTAACAAACAAACATTATAATATTAGATCCCGCATAGTGGAATTGCTAACTAAAAGACACACTTGCAATGAGATCCTATGATTAGGTTAATCTAAAGTATAGTTGATTGTCATCAGAGAGATAAGAAACAATCACTTTCTCTAAAACATTGGCGAAATTCAACTTAGGGGTTGATTGTGAAGAACTAAATCTTTGAATAATTGCTTAAAGATGCTTATTAGTTGCAGTTAATTCACAACTTAACCTCTAAAGGCCCATTGTCATGGAATGGGCTTTTTAAAAATTTGGGCAGCTTCAATTTTATTCCTAAATCTTTGAAAAAAAAATTTACGTAGGCATTTTGAAGAGGTTAGAAATGAATTTTTATTTTTTTTGATTTTTTTTAATATACTGAAAAAAAGTTATGGGGTTTTGAGTGTCAAAAGCTGCATTCAGCCAAACTTCGGGCAAGCTCACAGCCACTGTCAATGCTGCAAATTCTGCCCAAAACTGCCCAAAATTGCCTAAAATTGCCAAAATCTGCCAAAATCTGCCCAAAGCCGAAACTTTGAAATTCCACCAGAAATTGAGATTTTGATATTTTTTTTAAATTAAAATTTCTATGTATAGAGAAGGCAGTAGAGCATGTTTCCATTGTTCCAATTTCCAATCCAAAATTTTTTCATATGCTATTTGTATTGTCAAAAAACGGCCTTTGTTTGTAAATTTCAGTATACCCTCTAGCGGAAAATGATTTTTTTGGCAACCTTCCACAACTTTTTTGAATTTGATTTTTTTAACACAGTTAGCTAACTCAGTCTTCTTTGACGTGCATCAAGACCCCAAAAATCCATAATGCAAAAAAATGGTTATTTGGGCCTTCAAAACTCTGCTGATCCCTTTTTGTGCAGGAAAGAAAACTTGTTTTTCAACTTTGAACGTTATGATCTTGCAATTGGTGAGGAATGAGTGTGTAAGATTTGGTAGACATGTAGACATAGAAGTCAACTACAAGATCTTACGGTTAGATGTACTAATTAAGACCCCAAATTTGCAAAATCCACCTTGCTTTGAAGAGGGGCTGTTTTTAGGCAATTTTGATGAAAAACACCCTTGGCCGTTTAGGGGTTATTGGATTACGTCATTATTAGAAGTAAAGGTGAACTAACATATCAAACAAGTGTTGCTGCAAAATCAATTAAGATCAAGCATGATTATTTTCTATGGTCTAATGTAGATGGATGAGATAAAGAGGAAGTAGAGTTTACAATTTTTAGAAGTCTTTAAGATTGAGTAGCTTTGATGCAAGCACTTAGTGAATATTGAATATCTATAGTCATTTTGAATATCCATTCATTCCAATTAATATCCATTCTTTTCAATTATCCATACATTCACACCATATAGATACAATCTATAAGAACTTACCAAAGTAGCAAAGACCGTGCCACTGATTTCTACACCTTCTAAATAAAATGCAATGAAGAAACTACTCTTTACAGGACCATATGATACTCTCAGCATGCACTTATTAGGATGCACTTGTTACCAGGGTGGATAATACACTCACCGCAACAAAAATGTACGCATTTGCTCCTGCCTACACTCTTTTACCATTTTGTGGAAATGATGAAGCTCAAAGAAAATCATAGTTTCCACTATCCACTATCCTTAGTGACCTTTAAGACATTGCAGCTTGTGACTAGCATTGTTCCTTGGTGATATACACGGTAAACCATTTGACTGACCTTGTTCTTTGGTGATATATACATTTTTGTTGGTACACTAACGTTCCAAAAATTTGTTAGACAATTTTAACCAATCCATGAAGAATAACCATAACAAAAGAACCAAATAAGATAAAGAAATAAAATAAAAGACGATGCACAATGTTTCCCCAAAGCTCCCAGCTCCTATGACTACTTGCCTTGCTTGACAACCGCTAGTTGTCCAAGCATATGACGCGAGGAAACACACAACCAAACAAAAGAAGAAAAAAATAACACAAAGTTGAAGAATCAAGCTCTTAAACCGCCGTAGTTGCAGCGCCGCCTAACTAAGACATTGAATCCTCACTGCCCTTTGGTACTTCATGCTCTCGCTACTCCAAGCTTTGATGTCGCAACTATTTAACTCCTTGAAGCTTTTGGATCACTTACCTTGGTCTTTGACGTCAATTCTAAGCACCCTCGAGCTAAATTGCCTTGTTTGATAAACATGCTGCGACCCTTTATAAGCGGATAATGTTGTTTTTTGTTATTGCAAGAATGCCCACGCCCAAGCACACCCAACATCCACACATCTTTGCAAATTCTACCCTTGAGGTAACAATCCGAAAAATTTACCTTTGAGTCACCTCGAGTTACTCTACCTTTAACAACACTCAACGTGCACACTCTATCAAGAACTCCAAACCTCCAACTTCAAACATCAAGCTCCCTCCATCTGCTTAAAGCTCGTCCTTCATGCACCTTTAACCATTCTTGCAACTCACAACCTAACTTGCATCCGACACCCTCTCGCTAGAGCTCCAAAGACCTCCTTTGGCTTATCATCCTTCCTCCAGTGGGAAGTGGTTCCTACCTGGTTCCAAGAATAGGATTAGATTCCGGGCTAAAATTAAAAATTAAGATGTTGCTAGTAAGAAGATAGAAAAGCCAAAAAAATAAGTAATTTAGTTAATAATAGATTTTGATTATTCCAATACATCTATGTATTAGTAATTTTACTTCCAAAAAACAAGGATATAATATTTTCCAATACGTGCAGATATAAGTACCATTATCTCAATTGAGTTTAAAAATATCAAATCTACACCAAAACCATGCAGCTGTAAGACTGGAATCATTTGAAATAAACTATAAAAAATTTAGTATGGTTACTACTCAATGCTCACCGCTCAGATTATGGCTTTTCTTGATGCTTGGCTCAAGGAAATGTAGAGACCATTTAAGGAGATGGTCAAGGATAGTGCCGCAAGCCAACAAACTTTGGCAATGAATACAAAAACACATGCACAACAAAATGCGCATAACTTTTGAGGTATCTCCTTCTCTGCTAGCTTTGCTTCTTTTCATTCTATTTCTTCTCGCCTTCGGAGGTTGGTGTATCAGCAATAGGAACCCCATTAACCATGCATCTACAACAACATGGCTTTAAAAACTGGTATCCGCACTCTTGCGTCACAAGATTCTGATGGATAGCACACAAATCTCCTTTCTTAAAATCCTATAGAAACGTCAACATAACAAATCGAATGAACATTCCGTTTAATAATCAATTAAATAGATTATTCCACACATTTGAATGTTCAACAATTAAATGTTTAAACTCACACATGTTCAAACTTGGCTTGAACATAAGTTTTTAACATTTGAATGGAGGCTTGTGACTATGGCTCAAGACTATGCAAAAATGAATAAGAATATAACTGAATTCAAACAAACTCCTCTACATAGCTTGTAGTCCTCACACAAATACACTACGATTGTCCCACGATCTAGAGAAGTTGGTCCATCATCAAGTTCCAAAAAGCTAAGCAATTGGGGCATGATGTGAAGCCCAAACATACGGCGCTTGCCAGTGACAAGGGCATCGAGGAATGTGACTGTCCTTCGGTTATCTCTTAGATGACACCCACAAGGGCTTAGCATCTGGTGAGGTTGACATCGTCAATACTTGCTTAGGTGTGCTTGCAACTGCCATCTAAAAAAAAATTGTTCTGGAAAATACCACAAATAACCCTAGTTGCCGTTGTTGTACACTAGATACCATTGTTTGACATGATGGTACTTCATTTGTACACAATGGTTACCTTGTACAGTTGGCATCCTTTTCCACCAGATGAGCTTGCTACATTGACCTTGCGAGTTTCCAAGAGTTGATACCTTTGTGTGTTTCGAATAGTCAAGTGTGTTTGGATAGTGAACATTATTTTGCTATGGTTTTAGTGTAGTTTTGTTGTAGTTTTGTTGTAGTTTTTCACATGTTTTGTATGTCTCGAAATACGGTACTGCAAGATATCACCAATAAACGAAAGGGAGGTTTGTATACAACAACTGTAGTGTTAGAGAATAGATTTGCACTTGTTAAGAAGGTTGTTCAAATTGATACACAACGGTCTAGATTGGAGTTTCCAGCATTGAGGGATTCTGCAGAAGAGATGGCAACATTGAAGAGGAAATCCAACTTATTCAAGTGTAGATGTGTAGCATTTCAAGAAGAGTTGCAAAGGATTGAAGATGGTTTCGAAATCAACCTTCTCATTGCCAACGAAGAGGGAGAAGAAGTTGCTGCTCAGCGATTGGAGCAATAACTCATGGCATGAAGAGAGGCCTTATTGAAGATGCAAAGGAAGGCATTGAGTGTTGTATTGTGTTCAAAGTGTCGTTGTTACACAATTTTCATTGGCTACTATCTTCAATTTCCTTCCGCCATTCTCCAACTGTCATATCATGCACAAATGGTGTACTCCCAAGCAGCAAACTTCTGTCATGTTTGTGTTATGGAACTAATAGATACTTATTTGACACATGACCTTGGCTTCTTTCACAACACTAGAGTAATTTGCAAAAGCAAGAAACGAACTTGCCTACACATCTTCAAAACTTGCACGTTTCAAGCATACCAATTTCCCTCAATAAAGACTTTGTTCAAAGCTACTGGCGTAAAAAATCCAGTATTCTTGCCGGTAATGTTCCTTAATAGGCCAATAATATCAATCCACGGTAAAATGTCCACAACACTATTACTTCTCATTTACATCGTGATAAAAAGAAGCACTTCCACCGTACGACTGTCGTTAAACCCATAAGCCTAAAATTCTGAGGAAGGGAATCCTTTCAGTTTCATTGCAACTTATCAATTTCAAGCACTCCATCATGGATACAATGCAATAGTAGGCATTAAGTGACAGTAGAGATGTTTGCGACCCCGGTTTCAAACTTCCAATCTGGTCATTTTCTCAATAACAGAAACAAAATTCCTAGTGAAATGAAAATTCTATAAACGGAATCAGCATGTCAGTATTTGAAACTCGTAGAATTAACCTTCTTTCTGTGCACTAATTAGGAAAACCAACCTAAGATTTCACATGCTGGCTGCTGATGCAGCCTGCAAACTTGGTCACGGCTCCGTCCAACAAGTCCTTTGAGTCTCTACAACGCTCACTACATACTCCTTCACCTCGCTGATTATACCCATAAAACGAAACTATGATCTACGCATCGAACCTATTACGAAACTCTCAAGGACGATCGGTAGAAGAAGGCATGGCTACTTGCAAACCGGTTACACTAAAATCATCCGGACAGTCTTTCAAGATGCATATTAAAAAAAACCTCGAGTTCCTTGTTAAAAAACAGTGCCCCAGGCACTTTGCATTGCATTGCATGCATCAAAGGAGAACTTCAATTCGCCTCCAAACCGCACATTGAATAACAACAAGTTACTGCCTAAAACTTGTCAACGGATTCGCAAGCTGAGCTTCCTTCGCTCCTCGCACTCAACACAACAGTTTGTTCAACGTAGCCATCAAAACTTCCGAGTCGCTCCAGAGAGACCTCACCAACTTAACTTTGGTCACTAATGGAAATCCTTGTCTTGCCATGTAGATTCTTGCGAGCAGACCCAACCCAACCCGACGGATCATGATCATGTCCTCTTCCAGAACAGAAGAAGAAGCAATAGTCTTGCACAGAGTCATTATTCCCGCTTCAAAGGTTTAGGGTCCAGGACGCGCTTGTTGTCGAGAGAGACCTGTCGAAAATCCCATTCAACTCTTCCACAAACCAAACCTAGAGTTCCTCTCAAATGTCCCATATCAAATGGGACTTGTGTGAGAGCCTTGGATATAAGTGACCACTGTAACATGTTGTAATGTAAATGGGGTACCAAGTATGATGAGATTGACGTGGCAACCAATGTGGTGCTTGTGCCGGATTTCATCCACCCTTGGACCCCCCCCATCCGTCCCTCCCCACTCTACCCTCTCCGCAGTCCCACCTACCGGCCCTTAGTCTCCTTTATGGACTTTTATACAACTTTTTAATTTAATTTTTGCTTTTATTTAAAAATTCTTGAATATGCGCAAATAAATCAAATATGAATAAACTAACATACAAGATTTTATTTTATTTTCAAAGGTATACTTTTAGAATGTCAAGATTGTCATTCTCTACATTTTATTTCAGTAAAATGAAGAAAATGACAATTTAAATACATTCCAAAACTATATATATACACATATTGAAGTAAAAAAGTTGATGATTTGATGATTGTAGAGTTTTCCAAAGTATGCAAAATGCTTTTGTATCAAAAAGCCTTTTCTTTTTAAATCAATCTTCTTTGTGTTGTCTAAATTCTCGAAAGTGGATTCTCAATTGAACTTGGTTCATAGGAATAGCAGTTTATATGTCCTTAAAGATATGTAATGTGGGTTTAGTAAAATTCAAGATAAATCCTATCCATAGAAACTCAAAATTATTTAATATTGCAACTGCTCTTTAGAATATTGTATCTTTGTAGATGGAATATATATATATATATATATATTTTTTATTTGAAACTTACAATTCTTAGTAGTCTTTTAGAAACAAATCTTTTAGATATTTCCTTTGCTTACTTTTACGTGTTTTCTTTCACCCTTTCTGATTTTTTTGGTTTTTCTTGAATCTAGGATTTTAAGTTATTTTGGAAATGTTGGAAAAAGAACGCCATAGGTATTACATGTTATTTCTTTGTGTACTTTATTCACATTGCGAGCATATACTCATCATCGTGCGCAAGGTTGCCATGGCCGTTGTTGTGCCGCCTTGGCGAACCCTAGAGCCTAAACACGGCGAGCGCTTCCATGTTTCTTTAGATCATAGAAGCAATCTAAATATTTTTATGTTCATGTTTTTAAATTTATGTGTAAACAAATTTGCTGTTAATGTGTAGTACTAAATACTGCCAAACATATACATATATATATATATATATATATATATATATATATATATATATATATATATATATATATATATATATATATTTATATGTGTATCTAAATACATATTTAGTATGTCGAAGGAGTAGCCATCGACCAAAACCTAGAAGAGGCTGAATCCAATAAGCGTGAGCATAGATCCCCATCAATTTATTTTGAACTATTTGAAGCCACAGGTGGCTACAATATCCTCCACTCAGCTATCTTGAAGTGTACCATGACACTAGTCTTTTACCGCTACTCATCCCATACAAAAGAGATGAAACACTTAGTTGTGAAACATAGAGTAGCCAAACACCAAATATGTTTTGTACAATTTATCAACCTAAAAACCGTATCCGAAATCCTATGGTCACGGCCTTCATGCAAGATCCAGATGGTTGTCAAACTTTACATTGAACTCTACAATGACCACAACCACCACAAGTCATTCAAAGGCTGGCAAAATGCACAATGGCTATTCCAAGGGACATTAGATAATATCACAAGCACTTGATGCTGGATATTTGCCTTCATTTGAGAAGGACAAAATGAAATCTCCTATCAAAGTTTCAAGACATTTCTGATTACTCAATTGTAAAAATCCATGATTCAAGAACTTTCTTTAATTGGTATATAGTAGGTAGTATTCATGGTCAACAAGATTAATTCATTTGAAAATTCCATTTGTGATTGACAAAATGGAAGGCATACTCTTCAAAGCCAAGTGCTCCAAATGTTTTAATTTTATATGGATCGGTTAAAAGGATGTATACTTAGGTGCATGCGCAATGAATACAGTTTACCATGCCCACTTCTTCATATGCAAAAATAGTCTTTATATATATATTGTGGATGAATTTGCACATGAAGGATATTGTATCAAGTAGATATAGCTACTCCACCTTGTAGATACATGTATGGCACACTCACACCAAATTGTGTCACCAAGATCATGAACAGCCACCGTGATGTTCCGGTACGAGTCTAGACCAATAAGTCGTGACGACGAGGGCAAGGTCAGCAATTCAATGCTATCAAAGCACTCATGGACGTAGCTACATAAAATTTCCAACTAATAACACTCATTGACTAAACTACTTTCTTTCTAGTATAAATGTGCTGATAAAGGATTAAGAAGCTCTTAAGCACCCACTTTTGGAGCCCATCATGATCCACGATTGTATCAATATTTCACTTGCGCTAAGCGGAGATGTTTTTGTATGTTTAGAGATTTAGTTGTTTCCTTCTTGTAGCATCATTTTTTGTTATCAATGGGCAAGTATTGCCAACATCCGCAAGTATCTAGAGAAGCGTGTCGGAGATATACAAAGTAGAGATATTTTAGAATTATCTTTCTCTGGACATGGCAGTCTCCCCGAGGGCCGACGTCACGATTCGCTCTCTTTACTTGAACATATTGTTTGGATGTCCACCCTCATATTTACAGCTCTAGTCTTTATAATTGAGGCCGTAGACTTAGAATACTACCTAATATGCCCTCTATACTCAACTTGGTTGGTGAACAATGTTGTGTATAAATTTTCAAATGTTTCTCTGATTGACCTTTAAGACATTGCCGCTTGTGACTGACCTCGTCCATTGGTGATATACGCGATTTGTTAGTATACAAACGTTCCAACGATTTGTTACACAATTGTAACCATCCCATGAAGATTAACCACAACAAAAGAACCAAATAAGACAAAAAAATAAAAGTAAAAGAGGATGCACAAGTTGAAGCACAACGTCTTCTCCAAAGCTTGTAGCTCCTATGACTACTTGCCTTGCTTGACAACCACTAGTTTTCCAAGCAGATCACGGGAGGAAACATACAACATAACAAAAGAAAAAAACAATAGCATAAAGTTGAAAAGTCAAGCTCTCAAACCGCCGTAGTTGCGGCACCGCCTAACTGAGGTATCAAATCCTCATTGCCCTTTGGTACTTCCTGCTCTTGCTACTCCAAGCTTTGATGTCGCAGCTATATAATTCCTTGAAGCTTTTGGTTCAGTTACCTTGGACTTTGACGTTAATTCTCAGCACCCTCAAGCCAGATTGCCTTGTTTGATAAAAGGCAATTGAAGTGCAACCATGTTGCAACCCTTTACAAGCGGATAATGTTGTTTTTTTTAGCTAAAGTGTTTATTTTGGACATACCATGTACTTGTTGCTATTAAAGCCTCTCCATAGTATGATGTATCAACGCTGCCATTGTCAGAAAAATATAATTTTGAATTTAAAAGCTACAAATTTATTAATATCTTGTACACACCGTACTGGTTATTAGATTTTGTACACGCATTGTATATGCAACAAGGCAATACACATACATGTTGGTTTTACAATCAAGTCGGGAATAGATGTATTTACCTTAGAGAGAGTTGGTTGTTTGTTTTGTTGTTAAGAGCTATATGTTTTCCAATAGCTGTTTTGATAAGGTATTTGAGTATAAGATATCAAGGAATATGATTTTGAAACGTGTTTCAATTTAATTGTTGTTCAATATTACAATATAAGATATTACTGCAATGTAATTTCTACTACTGACTTGGGCTAGACCACAATATTTGGGCTGTGGGTAAATAGGCACTGGACATGGAGAGGGCTCATCTACTCTGGGAAGGGACACTGAAGTTAATTGATCTGCCTGCAGACTGCATTGAAACCTTCAGAGACAGTATACTATGAAAGTGGGTTATACTTCTTGTCATCAATCAAATGGAAGTTAAAGCTTGGACCGAGGATCAGGGAAGGGGGGCAATATTGTATGAGATCCATTCTTTTGGCAGCTTAAACTTGGTGATCCAGCATTTTTTGAGGAAGTTAGCATTGGCATGCTGACTGATTGATTCAATAATAGGAGTTATTTGAAGCGATCAGGAAACAATGTGACGTATTGAACAGAGATTGTTTAGGATCATTGTAAAATATGGACCACTGTTATATCATGCACAAATGGTGTACTCTCAAGCAACAAACTTCTGTCATGTTTGTGTTATGGAACTTTTAGATACTTATTTGACACATGACCTTGGCTTCTTTCACAACACTAAAGTAATCTGCAAAAGCAAGAAACGAACTTGCCTACACATCTTCAAAACTTGCAAGTTTCAAGCATACCAATTTCCCTCAATAAAGACTTTGTTCAAAGATGCTGGCGTAAAAAATCCAGTATTCTTGCCGGTAATGTTCCTTAGGCCAATAATATCAATCCATGGGAAAATGTCCACAACACTGTTACTTCTCATTTACATCGTGACAAAAAGAAGCACTTCCACCGTAGGACATGTTCTAATTGAGCATACTTTCAAGTAGTATGCTCCAGAGCGAACTATTCACGAGCCACTTATCAAAATCTTGCATGTGGCTAGACGTATTTCTGAATCAGCACAAAAATCATCTTCTGCTCATCACTTCCAGAGTCTTCTATCAATCTTTTACTAGAATATCACTACTGTTATTTTCCAAGATTTGAAACTCAAATAAGCACCAAATACAAACGTATTGCAGCCGGATTGAAACAGTCTGCAAGAATCTGCTAAAACACAAGAACCTGTTCGGATGCACTTCCATGTTTGCCCATTGCTCTATCGAGCGCAATGTTGAAATCTCCAAATGAAACCTTCTCAGTTCTGAACCCCGTCTCCAACACAATCCACGTCACAAGTTTCCCTCATATCCATAGATACACCACCAAGTATATTCTTAAAAGACTTTCAAGATGTCAAATCACTAAATTTCAGGCCATCTGAGCTGATTTAAAACATGCGTCCAAGTTCCAAACCGAATTGCATGATTAATTTTGAGCATGTGAGCAGGCCGGATAACTTACGCATATTGTAGCTTGCCATCACGAACAAGTTCAAGAAGATAATTTGTCATATTCGCGAAGTCTTCATTAGAATGTACGGACTTCCACTTTCCAAGCCAGAAACCACGTAGCCGCATGTCCTGGAATCAAACTCAAATGCGTCAACACATAGACAACTGGGAAACTCACAATTATCTCTGCGTCTTTAAGGATCTCGTACAACGTATTGTACACACATGAGTATAAAAATGTAAGTTGAACAAAAAGCTACAATCACATTAGTATGAGAGCTCCCATTTTAGGGTCGATGGTGCACACGTGATTGAACAACACCAGTACTCACTAGCCGCAAGTTGGGTTTCAATATTCTAGAGACTCGAGAATATTGAAATTTCAACGCGGTGATTAGCTTTTTAGACAATTCCGCCATACAACCCCATCGCTGTGGATCAAAACATCAAAAAAGAAACGAGAATTTCTCATGTCAAGCAAAACTGGTTGAACTGATTTCATGTTTTGATCTAATCAAAATCCATTATTGACCCCTAAATTTCCTTGTGTTTTAGGAAGCTTGAAACCTCTAAATTGCAATTTTTTACCTCTATGCACTTCCAAAGGTGTAAAATGTTTTTTAAAACTTTTTAAAGACTTTCAACCGTAAGATCTTAAGTCTAAGCCTATTTGTAGTTCTAGTTTCAAAATTTGACCGTTGGATGATTATCGTTTTCAAGATCGTAACATTCAAGGTTTGTGCAAAAATTTTTTTGGGCATTGCTCGAGAGGCATTGCTTCCACGATGCGAAGGGAGACTTGAAGATTGTTACCTCAAACATTTTGGTCATATTTTTTTCCATATAGCTAACTAGGTTAGGTATGCTCATGCAAAATTCTAGGGACTCAAAACACTTTTTAAACCTTCATGCAAATTATCCTCTACAAGAAGGTATGAAATTGACAAAATAGTAAAACATGCATTACAAAAACAATTTGTGAGTCAAGAAAAATTGAACGGTGATTAGGTACCTTTATAGACTCGTAATTTTCAAAAAGTACAATTTCTGATAAAATTCAAAAATCTCTAATTTTGACAAATTCTTAAAGGAAAAACTTAAAAATTACTAAAAGCTTTGAAGCTTGTCTTTGTAAGTTTTGGAGGCTGCCCTTGTAAAATTGGTAAACCAAAATTGATAAACTTTTTGACTTGGGTCACTATGGAATTTGAGTAGTGATTTGGTTATGAACATGTTTCAATTTTTTTTTGTAAAAAAAGACCTAATTCTATACTGCCGGTATTGGACTTGAAACCTAAAATTTTCTAAATGAAGGTTCTCAAGTTGGAGTTTGGCTTCAAAAAATTTACTACATAGACCTTACCGTAAGGGAGGAATCAAGTAAAAATCTTGAAAAAATATATTTCTTTGACCTCCCCATCTAGGCTGCCCGAAATTGCAAAAACCCATTTTGAATTTTAAAAACAGATAGGGGTGAAGTAAATTTATTATCTTTCTGGCCATTCTATCTTCTTACCATCTAGCAACATCTCATTTTTTAATTTTAGCCCGGAATCTAATCCTATTTTTGGAATCGTATAGGAACCAATTCCCACAGGAGGAAGGAAGATAAGCCAAAGGAGGTCTTTGGAGCTCTAGCGAGAGGGTTCGGGATGCAAGTTAGATTGTGGGTTGCAAGAATGGTTAAAGGTGCATGAGGGACGAGCTTTAAGCAGATGGAGGGAGCTTGATGTTCGAAGTTGGAGGTTTAGGGTTCTTGATGGAGAGAGCACCTTGAGTGGTGTTGGAGCTAGAATAACTCGAGGTGATTCAAAGGAAGATTTTTCGGAATTGTCACCTCAAGGTGGAATTTGCAGAGATGTGTGGATGTTGGGTGTGCTTGGGCGTGGGCATTCTTGCAATAACCAAAAACAACATCATCCGCTTGTAAAGGATCGTAGCATGTTTGCACTTCAATTGCCTTTTGTCAAACAAGGCAATCTGGCTTGGGGGTGCTGAGAATTGACGTCAAAGACCAAGGTTAGTGAACCAAAAGCTTCAAGGAGTTATATAGCTGCGACATCAAAGCTTGGAGTAGCAAGAGCATGATGTACCAAAGGGCAGTGAGGATTCGATGTCTCGGTTAGGCGGCGCTGCAACCACGGCGGTTTGAGAGCTTGATTCTTCAACTTTGTGTTATTTTTTTCTTCTTTTGTTTAGTTGTGTGTTTCCTCGCGTCATATGCTTGGACAACTAGCGGTTGTCAAGCAAGGCAAGTAGTCATAGGAGCTGGGAGCTTCAGGGAAAACATTGTGCATCATCTTTTATTTTATTTCTTTGTCTTATTTGGTTCTTTTGTTATGGTTATTCTTCATGGATTGGTTAAAATTGTCTAACAAATTGTTGGAACGTTAGTGTACCAACAAAAATGCATATATCACCAAGGGACAAGGTCAGTCAAATGGTGTTGTGTGTATATCACCAAGGAATAATGTGAGTCACAAGCTGCAATGTCTTAAAGGTCAATCAAAAAACATTTGAAAATTTTAAAGCCAACATTGTTTACCAAGCAAGTTATAGTATAGAGAGCATATTAGGTAGTATACTAAGTCTACGGCCTCAATTATAAAGACTAGAGTTGTAAACATGAAGGTAGGTATCCAAACAATATGTTCAAGTAAAGAGAGCGAATCGTGACCTCGAGCAGGCTGCCATGTCCAGAGAAAGATAATTCTAAAATATCTCTACTTTATATATCTCCGACACGCTTCTCTAGATACTTGCGGATGTTGGCAATACTTGCCCATTGATAAAGAAAGAATGATGCTATAAGAACGAAACAATCCATACTCTAAACATACAAAAACATCTCCGCTTAGTGCAAGTGAAATATTAATACAATGGAGGATCAGTCTGGGCTCCAAAAGTGGGTGCTTCTTAATTCTTTGTTAGCACATTTATACTAGAAAGAAAGTATTTTAGTCAATGAGTGTCATTAGTTGGAAATTTTGTGTAGCTACGTCCATGAGTGCTCTGATAGCATTGAATTGCTGACCTTGCCCTCGTTGTCACGACTTATTGGTCTAGACTCGTACTGGAACATCACGGTGGCTGCACTCAGATAACCAAATGCACTTTCACGCATACCTTCCGTTGAGCTTGCATCGTATAGCTTTTGTCGTGTGGCAACTATAGCCTTTGTCTATGCCATCACGCTCTCGTCAACTCCTGCAAATGTCAAAGAGAAAACCGCTCCATCTGCATTCAACATGATTTGCCGAGTCTACTTGAGGAGTACATAAACCGTACCCACATGTTTCTGCCATTTCCTTTGCATCGCCTATTTCTGAAAAATGCTCTGCGTGAGGACTTAAACATTCTACTGAATCGGCCTAAGCAATATTCATGTCTCTTCACTATCCTGCAGGTTTTTTACCACTGGAACATGGTTCCACCATTAAGTGGCCACTGATGTATGTTCCACCATTAAGTGGCCACTGATGTATGGGTGACAGCAATGTACAGAAGGCAGGTTCCCATCCTCAAATGAAAAAGCCATGTGCCGCACAAGGCTTATAAATCAAATCTGCTACACTCCAAAATTGATGAATATACCAAGAAAAAAAGAAGTTACAAATAAAGACACCCAAGTACAAACTGTATTGCGTAAGATCAAAGATTACATCTATATAAAATCAATGCATCTTGTCACTCGAGTGGTGTTCTTGGCTGAAGCCACTTGTCGAATGTCCCATATATACTTTTTCTTTGTGAGGAGGCTAAGTTCTAGGATATGAAAGGTGACCTCTAGGTCGAATTCTAGAAAGGTCTTGTTCGAGGCTTCGTACTCTAGGGCGTAAATCTTGGTTTTATCAGCGTCGTCTAGAGCTATAGACATAAGGGTATGTATCAAAACAATATGTTCAAGTAAAACGAATATATTCTGACCTAGACCACATTGCCATGTCCACAAAAAGAGAGCAACAGATATCTCTACTCTAAACATCTTTAACACGCATCTCTAGATTCTTGCGGATGTTCAAAATACTTGTCCATTGATAAAGAAAGAATGATGCTATTAGTAGGAAACAACTAAAGCTCTAAATTTACAAAAAATATCTCTGCTTAGTGCAAGTAAAATATCAATATAGTGGAGGATCAGAATGGGCTCCAAAAGTGGGTGCTTGAGAGCTTCCTAATCCTTCTCAATTTTTTCTTTGCGCTCAAGTGGCACGGGGTACCTTCACAATTATCATAGCAGTGTAATGCGCAAGGGTGGCCACACCTCAATGTCTTCACACAGTCCAATTCACAAATTAGCGATTTCCTTTCGACAGGACGCGTAACAGTTTCTGTCACGCGAAATTATAATGCTGTCAAGCAGGAGTATTAGCTCAATTTTTGGTGAAGATTTGGATAGGATCATATCATCATAAATTGGTAAACATGTAAACTGGAAGATCTGCAACTTAAGATCTGGAATAGTGCCATACCGAATTTGGTCCGAACTCACTTCCAGGTGGTGTTAGGGATGTTAGATTGAGCATACTACCGTTCTTAATCAGACCCTTCATCTGCAAACATGGTTTTCTTCATAAATAATACTTTCAAAAAGAAGGTAAATCAAGCAAAAAGCAAACGTTAGACAAGGATTTCGGAATGGACATCGGCTAAATTACGAGTCTTGAGCTTAAAGCCACGAGAATATTACAGGGGAGGTTATTGAGAAATACCTCCCAATACTTGGGTGTCAGCGAGACAAGATCATACTCGGGAAGCTGTGTTGATATACTTCGACTTCCAGTCGCATTGTCAAACGAGACTGTGCCGCTACAACCAACAAAGCTTTCAAAACCAGGCCCAGTACCATTTAGTGCCATGAGAACTGCATCTTTGGTAACAGAAATATTTGCCTTGATGAGGTTGTCGATGATTAGAAAGTAGGTTTGCACAGCATCAATTAGATGGGGTACGTAAGAACGCGTTCTGGTCATTCCTTCGGAAGGGAACCCGGGATAGTTTTTGGGTTTCCAGTAAGAAAAAAACTTCTCGCAAGGTTTGTTGGCGAGGATGTCCCCTCCTGAAACATTGGTGAAGGTTGTTGTGTTTAATTTTAACGTTAGAAATAGGGTCAGTTTTTGACAGAAACTGAGTCTCTCTACAGACCTAATAATCAAACACTGACGCTAAATGGCAGAGGTCGAACAGTTTCGTCACGTTCGAGCCTTAAAAGACCCCGTCAGCCCTCAGCCTCTACTAATGCATATGATACCTCAGTCATTTGGAATCCCAGTCTTACGATATTCAAACCACGATGAGCTTTCATATCGATCACCTTTCTCAACTTTCAAACATCTCAATACTGTCAGCTGTGCCAAAGACGAATGTGCAGAACGAACTACACAGAGTTTTACATCAAAAAACTAATGCATAGCGTACCATGACTCCAATTTCTCCCTGTAAGGCGTTGACCAGAATTGGATCTGCAACACATTAACAACGCTTATAAATTCACTGAAGGAACCACATTATTAACGTTCTTAAGAGCCTCAAGGTTTACAGATCAAGCAGAATTGTCTCTTCACCTTTGTCGTCACACAGATATCTGAGAATGAAGGTGCCTCACCTGTTACATTTGTATCTGCAGGATCAAAGGCAGTTACCCCGTCCGTCCCGAAGTACCAAAATGGGTATCTTATCCTGTCCTGTACCAGAAGAGAAGTGTAGCTAATGAGAAACCTGAATAACTATAACCCAAGAAGAATTGTAATCAGTGAAACTGAGTGGACAAGACGATCCTATAATATTGTATCGGAAAGCACATTTTTTGTAAATCTGATGAGGATTCAAGTTCACTAAATTCTGAATTTCCTCTAAAGCGAGCTGCAGGATATCCACAGTGATTCGGTTTCGGAAGCTATCCAGTGCGTACCATCTTACAAGCAGCTGTCCAAATATCATAAGCTTGATTTGGTTGCACAGCCATGATTATAAACTCGTCCTGTCCAACTGTATCGAGATAGCCAGCAAGCTCGGTACTGTTTATAGTCGAATTATCCCCAGTGTGAAGGGGACAGAGAGTTGTGTTTGCTTTAGAACCCACTGCCTGCAAGTCGTTGAAGTCACATGTAAGATCACTAACTTTGCTTCGAAGGTAGGATCATCAATCAACATAAATAATAACAACTTGAAAAGTTTCTAAACACAATGCACACCATCACAAGGAATTCCCATGTAAACTCGACACATCAAATATTTGGTATTACGTGGAGCGGCACTAACATCAATTATATTCTGGCCCAGGTTCATGCTGTATTATTGCTGAGTTGTCAGCACCCTGAGATTCTTGACATTCAGCTTTTCCACCTGAAATCGAAGACACGTTATTACAACAGTGGCGATAAGCGATACGCACTAATTAAAAGCAAAGATATAAACGAAGAGTATACACAACGGCGGACTATAACAAATATCTATATCTGGGGCACCCCAATTAGTGAGCCATAGCTCTGTTTGCGGCACTCTAGTCTGTGTAATTACACACCTAAGTACGTTTTGTGACCCAAGCTATGGAATTATGTCTTTAAAGATGAGAAACCCATTCGGTCAATCAAAAAGGCCATAACAAAGGATTGTCTGACACTCACACTGGCTGCTATTGCCGCTGCCTGATGTTTATCGCTGAAACTGCAAAAACATGACCAGGGCAACCTCGTCAGTATCATGAAGTATGTCTTTCGAAAAATTCTGGTTCTATTGAATGCTACAAGGTTTATTCTAGCGCCATGATCATAATGTTATCTCATCTTTCAATTCTGAAACTGAGAGAGTAAACCCTAAACCGCTTCAGAGCACGAGCTGCACTGTCCTGAAGAAACACGACGGTGTTTCAACTATCTAGTGTCCAAGACAAAGAATCTTGACAGCAAACTTACACTGTGCGGAAAAATGGTGGATAGAATGATCGACTTGAGAGGCTCTCTGAAGTGGCGGCAAAAGAAAGCAGCGGATAATTTTTCTCCACAAAAACTCGACCAGCTGACATAGCTGCATCAGTGCAAGCAGGGCCTACTCCACCAATAAAAGGTGGCACCATCAATGGCCGAAGAAGGGTCTCAGCCGCATGCTGCCCTTGTTGCCAGTCGCATTCTGTATATTGCCGACTCTCGACAAGCAGATACGATCTGTTCTCTGAGTTCATAACTTCCAGAGCCACTCTGAATGCTGAATCCCTGGCAAAATCCCCAAATGCACAGACTAAAACGTCAATGCTACAAATTTTAAGTGGAAGCGGTAAGAGAACTATTTTAATTAAACCATAGATAAACATCACACTAACTCTGATTGAACAGAATCGATGGCGTCCAGCGTTGACCATTAAACTTGAGCTATTTCAATTGATTCAAAACTTTGAAGCATACAATGGACCGGACTCACCATTCATTGGCAAGGCTAGCGGGGATGACTGAATCTGCTGAAGGAGCCAGAAAACCTAGCGTATAGGTAAGCGTTGTGTTCAGAGCATCGGCATCTCTCAAGAACGTACACAAAACTGCCACAAGAAAGGCCGCTACATAGCTCCCGTTTCTTGCCATCCTAACAGATCCTGTGAGAGCCCTTTGTTCCACCATGGACAAATTTAGCTTGTCGAGGTCTGATACAAGCCTGGCATTTATACAAGCATAGAAAACCCACTGAACTTTTCTGATCAGATTGGATAATTGTCTTGCAATTTGTGCATCTGGATCCTTCAATCTGAAACATGATCAACAGTATCACAACAGTGTCAGAGCATCAGCAAGAGTGGCCATCGGAGTATCAAAAGTGCTCAGAAGGTGACACAACACGTGTAATAAACCGGGAATATCTCGCCCTCAAGAAATCTCCAGCTCCGTTTCTGATGACATACACTGCATCCTCTTCAAAAATGCTCTACCAGAAAATTATTCTTTAAAACCTCGTAACACACAGACGACGACCACAAAACACTGAAAACCGTTCAACCGTTACTAGAGAGCATATCCTCTATGCTCCTCGATTGATGCATATTTGGCTTTGATCAAACAGGGGAGATGATCGTCGGCCCCACGAAGGTGTTGTTTATGGACGAGATTTCCACAGGTTTGGACAGCTCTACGACATTCTCCATTGTGAAGAGTCTGAGCCGCTTCGCACACGCCATGTCAGGCACAGTTCTGGTATCACTTCTGCAGCCAGCACCTGAGACGTTCGCCCTCTTTGACGATGTTCTGCTCCTTTCTGAGGGGCAGGTGGTGTACCATGGACCCATCGGGAATGTGATGGAGTTTTTTGAGTCTTGCGGGTTTAAGCTGCCTGAACGCAAAGGCATCGCAGACTTCTTGCAAGAAGTGACCTCAAGAAAGGATCAAGAGCAATACTGGGCAGATAAGAGTAGACCATACCGCTTCATCCCTGTCAGGGAGTTTGCGGAGGCATTTCGAAGTTTCCATGTCGGGGTCAAGCTCTATGAAGACCTTGCTGTTCCCTATTCTAAGGATAAAAGTCACCCTGCAGCATTAGCTGTGAATAGATACTCGATCTCAAAGCTTGAGCTGCTCAAAATTTGCTTCCAGCGTGAGCGGATCCTTTTTAAACGGAATGCTGTCGTTGCCATCGTCAAAGCAGTTCAGGTAAGGCTCCAGATATTGTCCTGGTTGTGTAACTAGACACTAAATCCGAGTTCAATTTTTTTTCAATGACAATGGATTAGCCGTTCTAAATGACGACATAATGATCTTGTGCAGATTACTGTTGGTGCATTCGTTTCCATGACGACCTTCTTCCGCACTCGGCTCCATCAAGACCAAGTTGGAGATGGAGTCCTTTACGTGAACGCCCTCTTCTTTGCCATTGTCATCTTCTTCTTCACAGGATTCGGTGAGCTTGCAGGCACGATCAATCGACTGCCTGTGCTCATCAAACAGCGTGACATGCTCCTAAGCCCTGCTTGGGCTTACACAATCTCCACTATGATATTGAGCATACCATCGTCGCTGTTAGAAGTCGGAATCTACTCGTGCATGACCTATTTCGTCACAGGATACGCTCCCGATGCAGGCCGGTTCTTCAAGTACTACCTCGTGTTGTTCATGATTCAGCAACAAGCTGGTGGCATGTTTCGCTTCATTGCTGGATTGTGCCGGACAGACACATTGGCATTTACGCTAGGCTGGATTATGATCCTTCTCCTTTTCATGCTCGGAGGTTTCATCATTCCTCGCCCGGACATCCCAGTGTGGTGGCGATGGGCGTATTGGGCGACGAACATGGCCTACGCTGAGCAAGCTACCAGTGTCAACGAACTCACCGCCCCTCGGTGGCAAAAAGTGAGTTCCATTCCATTCTGCAAAACTACTTTGAGCCTGTAACAGCACTCTCCTTAGCCTTGAAATTACAAAATATGCGGGGATTGTAGTTTCTGCACTCGAACTAACGAATTAAGTTGTGCTAATTTGCAGCCTAACCCTGCGGATCCCAGCACCCCACTGGGAGTTGCGGTGTTAGAAAGCCGTGGGCTGTTCCCATATTCTTACTGGTACTGGATTGGAATTGGAGGCTTGATTGGGTTTTACATTTTGTTCAATGTCGCCTTCACTGTCAGCCTTGGGTTTATGCCTGGTATGTCCATTACAACCAGTAATTTTGCTGCACTTTCTTGTCATCACACGAATTCATATGATTACTCTACAATATTAAAGCTTTTCGCGGCATGTGTTCAACTTCTTTGGTTATTGAGTCTAACTTTGCATGTTCATGTGCAGCGATCGGGAAGCCTCAACCCATCATGTCCGAGCAGGAGCTCGCTGAGAAAGAGGCAGCGCGTTCTGGTATTCCCTTACCAAAATCAGCGTCCCAGTCGCGGTCTTGATCTCTGTCGAAGTCGAGGTCTTCACAACGGCGGTCGTTGTCGTTATCAGCTGCAATGAGTGCAGCTGGACAAGCACCAATGCAAATGGCCAAGAGCAGACGATCTTCAAAAGCTTTTTCAGAGGACGAACACAGGGTTACCGAAACTGAAGACATGGTGGTTGAACGCGGGATGATTCTGCCATTTCAACCCTTGAGCATCTCATTTGACGACGTTAGTTACTATGTTGACATGCCTGCGGTGCGTTCCTTCTCAACCCCTTTCACTAACTCATATCAAGATGAATCGAAGGTTTGCCGTCACTTTCTAGATTCATAGCTCCTGGTCTTTAATATTATGAGCACACTGGTTATTCCTGAAAGGAAACGTAGTTTTCTCTAAATCCATTTTCCGTACATCGTCCTGCAGGAGATGAAGTCCGCAGAGGTCACAGAATCGAAGCTTCAGCTGCTTTCGGGAATAACAGGAGCATTTCGGCCGGGTGTGCTTACGGCTCTTGTGGGAGTCAGTGGAGCAGGGTGTGTTCAACTTCCTCCTAGAAGATTCAATCAAACATAAGTTATTGCATGGAATACGAGTCTAATGTTTCCGGGACTTGTAATTAGCATATCAACTTATGTGTCTGGATCCCGTCTGGCTGGACTTAACTCGCGTCTATGGACTTTGCAGAAAGACTACATTAATGGACGTGTTAGCAGGACGTAAAACGGGTGGCTACATCGAAGGCGACATTCGTATCTCAGGCTACCCAAAGAATCAGAAGACATTTGCCCGAATCTCAGGATATTGCGAGCAAAATGACATCCACTCTCCTCAAACAACTGTTCGTGAAGCCCTCATTTATTCGGCATGGCTGCGTCTCGCCTCAGAGATCGATGACGCTAGTAAAACGGTAACTGAATCAATCCAATCCTTAATTGATTGAACTTTCTCAAGAATTCTGTCGAAAAGCCTTCACGTGATTTCCATCAGCCTTAATCGATTGTCTAGCATCCTCGCCATTGATATCGTGTTTTATTTTTATTTTTAATGTGAAACGTTACTTACTTGTTGACATCCTGTGCAGGCTTTTGTTGAGGAAGTCCTGGAGTTGGTCGAATTGAAGCAGCTCGAAAATGCTTTGGTGGGATTACCAGGCATCACGGGGTTGTCGACGGAGCAGAGGAAGAGGTTGACAATTGCAGTCGAATTGGTCGCAAATCCTTCCATTATATTCATGGATGAGCCCACCAGTGGGCTTGATGCTCGTGCAGCTGCCATTGTCATGCGAACAGTCCGCAACACCGTCGACACAGGTCGCACCGTCGTCTGCACCATTCATCAACCAAGTATTGACATCTTTGAAGCATTCGATGAGGTATGTAATTTCTTTTGTTGCTGTTGATGATCCTCAGATACTAACTATTTAAAATCACACTAGTAAATCTTTTCTGCAGTTTCTTTTCCAGGCTCTTACACCAGGATTCCATGTAGCTTTGCTGCTTGCAGAGAAGTCGTTTAATTTATGTATCTCGCAATTTTTTTTGCTGCAGCTGTTGCTGTTGAAAAGAGGAGGACGTGTGATCTATGCTGGTGAATTGGGACACTATTCTCAGAAGCTGGTTGACTATTTCCAGGTAAGACGTTCTTCTCTTTGTCATAAGAGATATCCTCCATTTCCTAATGAAGTTTCTTATTTAATTCTCTTAAATTGGTTCACCACTTGCCATGTCCGTTAGAAACTGGTAAGGTGATATAATTTCCATGGTTGGACAAGCACTTTTAAAGTGAAACTGTCTGATGCCTTGTTGAGTATTTTGTACATTATGAGCTAGAAAATAAGGTTTTGTACGTTATCATCACGACGGATCATGATCATGTCCTCTTCCAGAACAGAAGAAGAAGCAACAGTCTTGCACAGAGTCATTATTCCCGCTTGAAAGGTTCAGGGTCCAGGACGCGCTTGTTGTCGACAGAGACCTGTCGAAAATCCCATTCAACTCTTCCCCAAACCAAACCTAGAGTTCCTCTCAAATGTCCCATATCAAATGGGACTTGTGTGAGAGCCTTGGATATAAGTGACCACTGTAACGTGTTGGAATGTAAATGGGGTACCAAGTATGATGAGATTGACGTGGCAACCAATGTGGTGCTTGTGCCGGATTTCATCCACCCTTGGACCCCCCCCCATCCGTCCCTCCCCACCCTACCCTCTCCGCAGTCCCACCTACCGGCCCGAAGTCTCCTTTACGGACTTTTATACAACTTTTAAATTTTATTTTTGCTTTTATTTAAAAATTCTTGAATATGCGCAAATAAATCAAATGTGAATAAACTAACATACAAGATTTTATTTTATTTTCAAAGGTATACTTTTAGAATGTCAAGATTGTCATTCTCTACATTTTATTTCAGTAAAATGAAGAAAATAACAATTTAAATACATTCCATAACTATATATATATACACATATTGGAGTGAAAAAGTTGATGATTTGATGATTGTAGAGTTTTCCAAAGTATGCAAAATGCTTTTGTATCAAAAAGCCTTTTCTTTTCAAATCAATCTTCTTTGTGTTGTCTAAATTCTCGAAAGTGGATTCTCAATTGAACTTTGGTCATAGGAATAGCAGTTTATATGTCCTTAAAGATATGTAATGTGGGTTTAGTAAAATTCAAGATAAATCCTATCCATAGAAACTCAAAATTATTTAATATTGCAACTGCTCTTTAGAATATTGTATCTTTGTAGATGGAATATATATATATATATATATATATATATATATATATATATATATATATATATATATATATATATATATATATATATATATATATATATATATATATATATATTTTTTTTTTATTTGAAACTTACAATTCTTAGTAGTCTTTTAGAAACAAATCTTTTAGATATTTCCTTTGCTTACTTTTACGTGTTTTCTTTCACCCTTTCTGATTTTTTTGGTTTTTCTTGAATCTAGGATTTTAAGTTATTTTGGAAATGTTGGAAAAAGAACGCCATAGGTATTACATGTTATTTCTTTGTGTACTTTATTCACATTGCGAGCATATACTCATCATCGTGCGCAAGGTTGCCATGGCCGTTGTTGTGCCGCCTTGGCGAACCCTAGAGCCTAAACACGGCGAGCGCTTCCATGTTTCTTTAGATCATAGAAGCAATCTAAATATTTTTATGTTCATGTTTTAAAATTTATGTGTAAACAAATTTGCTGTTAATGTGTAGTACTAAATACTGCCAAACATATACATATATACATATATATATATATATATATATATATATATATATATATATATATATATATATATATATATATATATATATATATATATATATATATTTATATGTGTATCTAAATACATATTTAGTATGTCGAAGGAGTAGCCATCGACCACCGGCCCGAAGTCTCCTTTATGGACTTTTATACAACTTTTAAATTTTATTTTTGCTTTTATTTAAAAATTCTTGAATATGCGCAAATAAATCAAATGTGAATAAACTAACATACAAGATTTTATTTTATTTTCAAAGGTATACTTTTAGAATGTCAAGATTGTCATTCTCTACATTTTATTTCAGTAAAATGAAGAAAATAACAATTTAAATACATTCCATAACTATATATATATATACACATATTGGAGTGAAAAAGTTGATGATTTGATGATTGTAGAGTTTTCCAAAGTATGCAAAATGCTTTTGTATCAAAAAGCCTTTTCTTTTCAAATCAATCTTCTTTGTGTTGTCTAAATTCTCGAAAGTGGATTCTCAATTGAACTTTGGTCATAGGAATAGCAGTTTATATGTCCTTAAAGATATGTAATGTGGGTTTAGTAAAATTCAAGATAAATCCTATCCATAGAAACTCAAAATTATTTAATATTGCAACTGCTCTTTAGAATATTGTATCTTTGTAGATGGAATATATATATATATATATATATATATATATATATATATATATATATATATATATATATATATATATATATATATATATTTTATTTGAAACTTACAATTCTTAGTAGTCTTTTAGAAACAAATCTTTTAGATATTTCCTTTGCTTACTTTTACGTGTTTTCTTTCACCCTTTCTGATTTTTTTGGTTTTTCTTGAATCTAGGATTTTAAGTTATTTTGGAAATGTTGGAAAAAGAACGCCATAGGTATTACATGTTATTTCTTTGTGTACTTTATTCACATTGCGAGCATATACTCATCATCGTGCGCAAGGTTGCCATGGCCGTTGTTGTGCCGCCTTGGCGAACCCTAGAGCCTAAACACGGCGAGCGCTTCCATGTTTCTTTAGATCATAGAAGCAATCTAAATATTTTTATGTTCATGTTTTAAAATTTATGTGTAAACAAATTTGCTGTTAATGTGTAGTACTAAATACTGCCAAACATATACATATATACATATATATATATATATATATATATATATATATATATATATATATATATATATATATTTATATGTGTATCTAAATACATATTTAGTATGTCGAAGGAGTAGCCATCGTCCACCGGCCCGAAGTCTCCTTTATGGACTTTTATACAACTTTTAAATTTTATTTTTGCTTTTATTTAAAAATTCTTGAATATGCGCAAATAAATCAAATGTGAATAAACTAACATACAAGATTTTATTTTATTTTCAAAGGTATACTTTTAGAATGTCAAGATTGTCATTCTCTACATTTTATTTCAGTAAAATGAAGAAAATAACAATTTAAATACATTCCATAACTATATATATATATACACATATTGGAGTGAAAAAGTTGATGATTTGATGATTGTAGAGTTTTCCAAAGTATGCAAAATGCTTTTGTATCAAAAAGCCTTTTCTTTTCAAATCAATCTTCTTTGTGTTGTCTAAATTCTCGAAAGTGGATTCTCAATTGAACTTTGGTCATAGGAATAGCAGTTTATATGTCCTTAAAGATATGTAATGTGGGTTTAGTAAAATTCAAGATAAATCCTATCCATAGAAACTCAAAATTATTTAATATTGCAACTGCTCTTTAGAATATTGTATCTTTGTAGATGGAATATATATATATATATATATATATATATATATATATATATATATATATATATATATATATATATATTTTTTTTTTATTTGAAACTTACAATTCTTAGTAGTCTTTTAGAAACAAATCTTTTAGATATTTCCTTTGCTTACTTTTACGTGTTTTCTTTCACCCTTTCTGATTTTTTTGGTTTTTCTTGAATCTAGGATTTTAAGTTATTTTGGAAATGTTGGAAAAAGAACGCCATAGGTATTACATGTTATTTCTTTGTGTACTTTATTCACATTGCGAGCATATACTCATCATCGTGCGCAAGGTTGCCATGGCCGTTGTTGTGCCGCCTTGGCGAACCCTAGAGCCTAAACACGGCGAGCGCTTCCATGTTTCTTTAGATCATAGAAGCAATCTAAATATTTTTATGTTCATGTTTTAAAATTTATGTGTAAACAAATTTGCTGTTAATGTGTAGTACTAAATACTGCCAAACATATACATATATACATATATATATATATATATATATATATATATATATATATATATATATATATATATATTTATATGTGTATCTAAATACATATTTAGTATGTCGAAGGAGTAGCCATCGACCACCGGCCCGAAGTCTCCTTTATGGACTTTTATACAACTTTTAAATTTTATTTTTGCTTTTATTTAAAAATTCTTGAATATGCGCAAATAAATCAAATGTGAATAAACTAACATACAAGATTTTATTTTATTTTCAAAGGTATACTTTTAGAATGTCAAGATTGTCATTCTCTACATTTTATTTCAGTAAAATGAAGAAAATAACAATTTAAATACATTCCATAACTATATATATATATACACATATTGGAGTGAAAAAGTTGATGATTTGATGATTGTAGAGTTTTCCAAAGTATGCAAAATGCTTTTGTATCAAAAAGCCTTTTCTTTTCAAATCAATCTTCTTTGTGTTGTCTAAATTCTCGAAAGTGGATTCTCAATTGAACTTTGGTCATAGGAATAGCAGTTTATATGTCCTTAAAGATATGTAATGTGGGTTTAGTAAAATTCAAGATAAATCCTATCCATAGAAACTCAAAATTATTTAATATTGCAACTGCTCTTTAGAATATTGTATCTTTGTAGATGGAATATATATATATATATATATATATATTTTTTTTTATTTGAAACTTACAATTCTTAGTAGTCTTTTAGAAACAAATCTTTTAGATATTTCCTTTGCTTACTTTTACGTGTTTTCTTTCACCCTTTCTGATTTTTTTGGTTTTTCTTGAATCTAGGATTTTAAGTTATTTTGGAAATGTTGGAAAAAGAACGCCATAGGTATTACATGTTATTTCTTTGTGTACTTTATTCACATTGCGAGCATATACTCATCATCGTGCGCAAGGTTGCCATGGCCGTTGTTGTGCCGCCTTGGCGAACCCTAGAGCCTAAACACGGCGAGCGCTTCCATGTTTCTTTAGATCATAGAAGCAATCTAAATATTTTTATGTTCATGTTTTTAAATTTATGTGTAAACAAATTTGCTGTTAATGTGTAGTACTAAATACTGCCAAACATATACATATACATATATATATATATATATATATATATATATATATATATATATATATATATTTATATGTGTATCTAAATACATATTTAGTATGTCGAAGGAGTAGCCATCGACCAAAACCTAGAAGAGGCTGAATCCAATAAGCGTGAGCATAGATCCCCATCAATTTATTTTGAACTATTTGAAGCCACAGGTGGCTACAATATCCTCCACTCAGCTATCTTGAAGTGTACCATGACACTAGTCTTTTACCGCTACTCATCCCATACAAAAGAGATGAAACACTTAGTTGTAAAACATAGAGTAGCCAAACACCAAATATGTTTTGTACAATTTATCAACCTAAAAACCGTATCCGAAATCCTATGGTCACGGCCTTCATGCAAGATCCAGATGGTTGTCAAACTTTACATTGAACTCTACAATGACCACAACCACCACAAGTCATTCAAAGGCTGGCAAAATGCACAATGGCTATTCCAAGGGACATTAGATAATATCACAAGCACTTGATGCTGGATATTTGCCTTCATTTGAGAAGGACAAAATGAAATCTCCTATCAAAGTTTCAAGACATTTCTGATTACTCAATTGTAAAAATCCATGATTCAAGAACTTTCTTTAATTGGTATATAGTAGGTAGTATTCATGGTCAACAAGATTAATTCATTTGAAAATTCCATTTGTGATTGACAAAATGGAAGGCATACTCTTCAAAGCCAAGTGCTCCAAATGTTTTAATTTTATATGGATCGGTTAAAAGGATGTATATTTAGGTGCATGCGCAATGAATACAGTTTACCATGCCCACTTCTTCATATGCAAAAATAGTCTTTATATATATATTGTGGATGAATTTGCACATGAAGGATATTGTATCAAGTAGATATAGCTACTCCACCTTGTAGATACATGTATGGCACACTCACACCAAATTGTGTCACCAAGATCATGAACAGCCACCGTGATGTTCCGGTACGAGTCTAGACCAATAAGTCGTGACAACGAGGGCAAGGTCAGCAATTCAATGCTATCAAAGCACTCATGGACGTAGCTACATAAAATTTCCAACTAATGACACTCATCGACTAAACTACTTTCTTTCTAGTATAAATGTGCTGATAAAGGATTAAGAAGCTCTTAAGCATCCACTTTTGGAGCCCATCATGATCCACGATTGTATCAATATTTCACTTGCGCTAAGCGGAGATGTTTTTGTATGTTTAGAGATTTAGTTGTTTCCTTCTTGTAGCATCATTTTTTGTTATCAATGGGCAAGTATTGCCAACATCCGCAAGTATCTAGAGAAGCGTGTCGGAGATATACAAAGTAGAGATATTTTAGAATTATCTTTCTCTGGACATGGCAGTCTCCCCGAGGGCCGACGTCACGATTCGCTCTCTTTACTTGAACATATTGTTTGGATGTCCACCCTCATATTTACAGCTCTAGTCTTTATAATTGAGGCCGTAGACTTAGAATACTACCTAATATGCCCTCTATACTCAACTTGGTTGGTGAACAATGTTGTGTATAAATTTTCAAATGTTTCTCTGATTGACCTTTAAGACATTGCCGCTTGTGACTGACCTCGTCCATTGGTGATATACGCGATTTGTTAGTATACAAACGTTCCAACGATTTGTTACACAATTGTAACCATCCCATGAAGATTAACCACAACAAAAGAACCAAATAAGACAAAAAAATAAAAGTAAAAGAGGATGCACAAGTTGAAGCACAACGTCTTCTCCAAAGCTTGTAGCTCCTATGACTACTTGCCTTGCTTGACAACCACTAGTTTTCCAAGCAGATCACGGGAGGAAACATACAACATAACAAAAGAAAAAAACAATAGCATAAAGTTGAAAAGTCAAGCTCTCAAACCGCCGTAGTTGCGGCACCGCCTAACTGAGGTATCAAATCCTCATTGCCCTTTGGTACTTCCTGCTCTTGCTACTCCAAGCTTTGATGTCGCAGCTATATAATTCCTTGAAGCTTTTGGTTCAGTTACCTTGGACTTTGACGTTAATTCTCAGCACCCTCAAGCCAGATTGCCTTGTTTGATAAAAGGCAATTGAAGTGCAACCATGTTGCAACCCTTTACAAGCGGATAATGTTGTTTTTTTTAGCTAAAGTGTTTATTTTGGACATACCATGTACTTGTTGCTATTAAAGCCTCTCCATAGTATGATGTATCAACGCTGCCATTGTCAGAAAAATATAATTTTGAATTTAAAAGCTACAAATTTATTAATATCTTGTACACACCGTACTGGTTATTAGATTTTGTACACGTATTGTATATGCAACAAGGCAATACACATACATGTTGGTTTTACAATCAAGTCGGGAATAAATGTATTTACCTTAGAGAGAGTTGGTTGTTTGTTTTGTTATTAAGAGCTATATGTTTTCCAATAGCTGTTTTGATAAGGTATTTGAGTATAAGATATCAAGGAATATGATTTTGAAACGTGTTTCAATTTAATTGTTGTTCAATATTACAATATAAGATATTACTGCAATGTAATTTCTACTACTGACTTGGGCTAGACCACAATATTTGGGCTGTGGGTAAATAGGCACTGGACATGGAGAGGGCTCATCTACTCTGGGAAGGGACACTGAAGTTAATTGATCTGCCTGTAGACTGCATTGAAACCTTCACAGACAGTATACTATGAAAGTGGGTTATACTTCTTGTCATCAATCAAATGGAAGTTAAAGCTTGGACCGAGGATCAGGGAAGGGGAGCAATATTGTATGAGATCCATTCTTTTGGCAGCTTAAACTTGGTGATCCAACATTTTTTGAGGAAGTTAGCATTGGCATGCTGACTGATTGATTCAATAATAGGAGTTATTTGAAGCGATCGGGAAACAATGTGACGTATTGAACAGAGATTGTTTAGGATCATTGTAAAATATGGACCACTGTTGTATCATGCACAAATGGTGTACTCTCAATCAACAAACTTCTGTCATGTTTGTGTTATGGAACTTTTAGATACTTATTTGACACATGACCTTGGCTTCTTTCACAACACTAAAGTAATCTGCAAAAGCAAGAAACGAACTTGCCTACACATCTTCAAAACTTGCAAGTTTCAAGCATACCAATTTCCCTCAATAAAGACTTTGTTCAAAGATGCTGGCGTAAAAAATCCAGTATTCTTGCCGGTAATGTTCCTTAGGCCAATAATATCAATCCATGGGAAAATGTCCACAACACTGTTACTTCTCATTTACATCGTGACAAAAAGAAGCACTTCCACCGTAGGACATGTTCTAATTGAGCATACTTTCAAGTAGTATGCTCCAGAGCGAACTATTCACGAGCCACTTATCAAAATCTTGCATGTGGCTAGACGTATTTCTGAATCAGCACAAAAATCATCTTCTGCTCATCACTTCCAGAGTCTTCTATCAATCTTTTACTAGAATATCACTACTGTTATTTTCCAAGATTTGAAACTCAAATAAGCACCAAATACAAACGTATTGCAGCCGGATTGAAACAGTCTGCAAGAATCTGCTAAAACACAAGAACCTGTTCGGATGCACTTCCATGTTTGCCCATTGCTCTATCGAGCGCAATGTTGAAATCTCCAAATGAAACCTTCTCAGTTCTGAACCCCGTCTCCAACACAATCCACGTCACAAGTTTCCCTCATATCCATAGATACACCACCATAGATCTCTGCGTCTTTAAGGATCTCGTACAACGTATTGTACACACATGAGTATAAAAATGTAAGTTGAACAAAAAGCTACAATCACATTAGTATGAGAGCTCCCATTTTAGGGTCGATGGTGCACACGTGATTGAACAACACCAGTACTCACTAGCCGCAAGTTGGGTTTCAATATTCTAGAGACTCGAGAATATTGAAATTTCAACGCGGTGATTAGCTTTTTAGACAATTCCGCCATACAACCCCATCGCTGTGGATCAAAACATCAAAAAAGAAACGAGAATTTCTCATGTCAAGCAAAACTGGTTGAACTGATTTCATGTTTTGATCTAATCAAAATCCATTATTGACCCCTAAATTTCCTTGTGTTTTAGGAAGCTTGAAACCTCTAAATTGCAATTTTTTACCTCTATGCACTTCCAAAGGTGTAAAATGTTTTTTAAAACTTTTTAAAGACTTTCAACCGTAAGATCTTAAGTCTAAGCCTATTTGTAGTTCTAGTTTCAAAAATTGACCGTTGGATGATTACCGTTTTCAAGATCGTAACATTCAAGGTTTGTGCAAAAGTTTTTTTGGGCATTGCTCGAGAGGCATTGCTTCCACGATGCGAAGGGAGACTTGAAGATTGTTACCTCAAACATTTTGGTCATATTTTTTTCCATGTAGCTAACTAGGTTAGGTATGCTCATGCAAAATTCTAGGGACTCAAAACACTTTTTAAACCTTCATGCAAATTATCCTCTATAAGAAGGTATGAAATTGACAAAATAGTAAAACATGCATTACAAAAACAATTTGTGAGCCAAGAAAAATTGAACGGTGATTAGGTACCTTTATAGATTCGTAATTTTCAAAAAGTACAATTTCTGATAAAATTCAAAAATCTCTAATTTTGACAAATTCTTAAAGAAAAAACTTAAAAATTACCAAAAGCTTTGAAGCTTGTCTTTGTAAGTTTTGGAGGCTGCCCTTGTAAAATTGGGAAACCAAAATTGATAAACTTTTTGACTTGGGTCACTATGGAATTTGAGTAGTGATTTGGTTATGAACATATTTCAATTTTTTTTTAAAAAAAAGACCTAATTCTATACTGCCGGTATTGGACTTGAAACCTAAAATTTTCTAGATAAAGGTTCTCAAGTTGGAATTTGGCTTCAAAAAATTTACTACATAGACCTTACCGTAAGGGAGGAATCAAGTAAAAATCTTGAAAAAATATATTTCTTTTAACCTCCCCATCTAGGCTGCCCGAAATTGCAAAAACCCATTTTGAATTTTAAAAACAGATAGGGGTGAAGTAAATTTATTATCTTTCTGGCCATTCTATCTTCTTACCATCTAGCAACATCTTATTTTTTTAATTTTAGCCCGGAATCTAATCCTATTTTTGGAATCGTATAGGAACCAATTCCCACACGAGGAAGGAGGATAAGCCAAAGGAGGTCTTTGGAGCTCTAGCGAGAGGGTTCGGGATGCAAGTTAGATTGTGGGTTGCAAGAATGGTTAAAGGTGCATGAGGGACGAGCTTTAAGCAGACCGAGGGAGCTTGATGTTCGAAGTTGGAGGTTTAGGGTTCTTGATGGAGAGAGCACCTTGAGTGGTGTTGGAGCTAGAATAACTCGAGGTGATTCAAAGGAAGATTTTTCGGAATTGTCACCTCAAGGTGGAATTTGCAGAGATGTGTGGATGTTGGGTGTGCTTGGGCGTGGGCATTCTTGCAATAACCAAAAACAACATCATCCGCTTGTAAAGGATCGTAGCATGTTTGCACTTCAATTGCCTTTTGTCAAACAAGGCAATCTGGCTTGGGGGTGCTGAGAATTGACGTCAAAGACCAAGGTTAGTGAACCAAAAGCTTCAAGGAGTTATATAGCTGCGACATCAAAGCTTGGAGTAGCAAGAGCATGATGTACCAAAGGGCAGTGAGGATTCGATGTCTCGGTTAGGCGGCGCTGCAACCACGGCGGTTTGAGAGCTTGATTCTTCAACTTTGTGTTATTCTTTTCTTTGTCACTTTCTAGATTCATAGCTCCTGGTCTTTAATATTATGAGCACACTGGTTATTCCTGAAAGGAAACGTAGTTTTCTCTAAATCCATTTTCCGTACATCGTCCTGCAGGAGATGAAGTCCGCAGAGGTCACAGAATCGAAGCTTCAGCTGCTTTCGGGAATAACAGGAGCATTTCGGCCGGGTGTGCTTACGGCTCTTGTGGGAGTCAGTGGAGCAGGGTGTGTTCAACTTCCTCCTAGAAGATTCAATCAAACATAAGTTATTGCATGGAATACGAGTCTAATGTTTCCGGGACTTGTAATTAGCATATCAACTTATGTGTCTGGATCCCGTCTGGCTGGACTTAACTCGCGTCTATGGACTTTGCAGAAAGACTACATTAATGGACGTGTTAGCAGGACGTAAAACGGGTGGCTACATCGAAGGCGACATTCGTATCTCAGGCTACCCAAAGAATCAGAAGACATTTGCCCGAATCTCAGGATATTGCGAGCAAAATGACATCCACTCTCCTCAAACAACTGTTCGTGAAGCCCTCATTTATTCGGCATGGCTGCGTCTCGCCTCAGAGATCGATGACGCTAGTAAAACGGTAACTGAATCAATCCAATCCTTAATTGATTGAACTTTCTCAAGAATTCTGTCGAAAAGCCTTCACGTGATTTCCATCAGCCTTAATCGATTGTCTAGCATCCTCGCCATTGATATCGTGTTTTATTTTTATTTTTAATGTGAAACGTTACTTACTTGTTGACATCCTGTGCAGGCTTTTGTTGAGGAAGTCCTGGAGTTGGTCGAATTGAAGCAGCTCGAAAATGCTTTGGTGGGATTACCAGGCATCACGGGGTTGTCGACGGAGCAGAGGAAGAGGTTGACAATTGCAGTCGAATTGGTCGCAAATCCTTCCATTATATTCATGGATGAGCCCACCAGTGGGCTTGATGCTCGTGCAGCTGCCATTGTCATGCGAACAGTCCGCAACACCGTCGACACAGGTCGCACCGTCGTCTGCACCATTCATCAACCAAGTATTGACATCTTTGAAGCATTCGATGAGGTATGTAATTTCTTTTGTTGCTGTTGATGATCCTCAGATACTAACTATTTAAAATCACACTAGTAAATCTTTTCTGCAGTTTCTTTTCCAGGCTCTTACACCAGGATTCCATGTAGCTTTGCTGCTTGCAGAGAAGTCGTTTAATTTATGTATCTCGCAATTTTTTTTGCTGCAGCTGTTGCTGTTGAAAAGAGGAGGACGTGTGATCTATGCTGGTGAATTGGGACACTATTCTCAGAAGCTGGTTGACTATTTCCAGGTAAGACGTTCTTCTCTTTGTCATAAGAGATATCCTCCATTTCCTAATGAAGTTTCTTATTTAATTCTCTTAAATTGGTTCACCACTTGCCATGTCCGTTAGAAACTGGTAAGGTGATATAATTTCCATGGTTGGACAAGCACTTTTAAAGTGAAACTGTCTGATGCCTTGTTGAGTATTTTGTACATTATGAGCTAGAAAATAAGGTTTTGTACGTTATCATCACGACGGATCATGATCATGTCCTCTTCCAGAACAGAAGAAGAAGCAACAGTCTTGCACAGAGTCATTATTCCCGCTTGAAAGGTTCAGGGTCCAGGACGCGCTTGTTGTCGACAGAGACCTGTCGAAAATCCCATTCAACTCTTCCCCAAACCAAACCTAGAGTTCCTCTCAAATGTCCCATATCAAATGGGACTTGTGTGAGAGCCTTGGATATAAGTGACCACTGTAACGTGTTGGAATGTAAATGGGGTACCAAGTATGATGAGATTGACGTGGCAACCAATGTGGTGCTTGTGCCGGATTTCATCCACCCTTGGACCCCCCCCCATCCGTCCCTCCCCACCCTACCCTCTCCGCAGTCCCACCTACCGGCCCGAAGTCTCCTTTACGGACTTTTATACAACTTTTAAATTTTATTTTTGCTTTTATTTAAAAATTCTTGAATATGCGCAAATAAATCAAATGTGAATAAACTAACATACAAGATTTTATTTTATTTTCAAAGGTATACTTTTAGAATGTCAAGATTGTCATTCTCTACATTTTATTTCAGTAAAATGAAGAAAATAACAATTTAAATACATTCCATAACTATATATATATACACATATTGGAGTGAAAAAGTTGATGATTTGATGATTGTAGAGTTTTCCAAAGTATGCAAAATGCTTTTGTATCAAAAAGCCTTTTCTTTTCAAATCAATCTTCTTTGTGTTGTCTAAATTCTCGAAAGTGGATTCTCAATTGAACTTTGGTCATAGGAATAGCAGTTTATATGTCCTTAAAGATATGTAATGTGGGTTTAGTAAAATTCAAGATAAATCCTATCCATAGAAACTCAAAATTATTTAATATTGCAACTGCTCTTTAGAATATTGTATCTTTGTAGATGGAATATATATATATATATATATATATATATATATATATATATATATATATATATATATATATATATATATATTTTATTTGAAACTTACAATTCTTAGTAGTCTTTTAGAAACAAATCTTTTAGATATTTCCTTTGCTTACTTTTACGTGTTTTCTTTCACCCTTTCTGATTTTTTTGGTTTTTCTTGAATCTAGGATTTTAAGTTATTTTGGAAATGTTGGAAAAAGAACGCCATAGGTATTACATGTTATTTCTTTGTGTACTTTATTCACATTGCGAGCATATACTCATCATCGTGCGCAAGGTTGCCATGGCCGTTGTTGTGCCGCCTTGGCGAACCCTAGAGCCTAAACACGGCGAGCGCTTCCATGTTTCTTTAGATCATAGAAGCAATCTAAATATTTTTATGTTCATGTTTTTAAATTTATGTGTAAACAAATTTGCTGTTAATGTGTAGTACTAAATACTGCCAAACATATACATATATACATATATATATATATATATATATATATATATATATATATATATATATATTTATATGTGTATCTAAATACATATTTAGTATGTCGAAGGAGTAGCCATCGACCAAAACCTAGAAGAGGCTGAATCCAATAAGCGTGAGCATAGATCCCCATCAATTTATTTTGAACTATTTGAAGCCACAGGTGGCTACAATATCCTCCACTCAGCTATCTTGAAGTGTACCATGACACTAGTCTTTTACCGCTACTCATCCCATACAAAAGAGATGAAACACTTAGTTGTAAAACATAGAGTAGCCAAACACCAAATATGTTTTGTACAATTTATCAACCTAAAAACCGTATCCGAAATCCTATGGTCACGGCCTTCATGCAAGATCCAGATGGTTGTCAAACTTTACATTGAACTCTACAATGACCACAACCACCACAAGTCATTCAAAGGCTGGCAAAATGCACAATGGCTATTCCAAGGGACATTAGATAATATCACAAGCACTTGATGCTGGATATTTGCCTTCATTTGAGAAGGACAAAATGAAATCTCCTATCAAAGTTTCAAGACATTTCTGATTACTCAATTGTAAAAATCCATGATTCAAGAACTTTCTTTAATTGGTATATAGTAGGTAGTATTCATGGTCAACAAGATTAATTCATTTGAAAATTCCATTTGTGATTGACAAAATGGAAGGCATACTCTTCAAAGCCAAGTGCTCCAAATGTTTTAATTTTATATGGATCGGTTAAAAGGATGTATACTTAGGTGCATGCGCAATGAATACAGTTTACCATGCCCACTTCTTCATATGCAAAAATAGTCTTTATATATATATTGTAGATGAATTTGCACATGAAGAATATTGTATCAAGTAGATATAGCTACTCCACCTTGTAGATACATGTATGGCACACTCACACCAAATTGTGTCACCAAGATCATGAACAGCCACCGTGATGTTCCGGTACGAGTCTAGACCAATAAGTCGTGACAACGAGGGCAAGGTCAGCAATTCAATGCTATCAAAGCACTCATGGACGTAGCTACATAAAATTTCCAACTAATGACACTCATCGACTAAACTACTTTCTTTCTAGTATAAATGTGCTGATAAAGGATTAAGAAGCTCTTAAGCATCCACTTTTGGAGCCCATCATGATCCACGATTGTATCAATATTTCACTTGCGCTAAGCGGAGATGTTTTTGTATGTTTAGAGATTTAGTTGTTTCCTTCTTGTAGCATCATTTTTTGTTATCAATGGGCAAGTATTGCCAACATCCGCAAGTATCTAGAGAAGCGTGTCGGAGATATACAAAGTAGAGATATTTTAGAATTATCTTTCTCTGGACATGGCAGTCTCCCCGAGGGCCGACGTCACGATTCGCTCTCTTTACTTGAACATATTGTTTGGATGTCCACCCTCATATTTACAGCTCTAGTCTTTATAATTGAGGCCGTAGACTTAGAATACTACCTAATATGCCCTCTATACTCAACTTGGTTGGTGAACAATGTTGTGTATAAATTTTCAAATGTTTCTCTGATTGACCTTTAAGACATTGCCGCTTGTGACTGACCTCGTCCATTGGTGATATACGCGATTTGTTAGTATACAAACGTTCCAACGATTTGTTACACAATTGTAACCATCCCATGAAGATTAACCACAACAAAAGAACCAAATAAGACAAAAAAATAAAAGTAAAAGAGGATGCACAAGTTGAAGCACAACGTCTTCTCCAAAGCTTGTAGCTCCTATGACTACTTGCCTTGCTTGACAACCACTAGTTTTCCAAGCAGATCACGGGAGGAAACATACAACATAACAAAAGAAAAAAACAATAGCATAAAGTTGAAAAGTCAAGCTCTCAAACCGCCGTAGTTGCGGCACCGCCTAACTGAGGTATCAAATCCTCATTGCCCTTTGGTACTTCCTGCTCTTGCTACTCCAAGCTTTGATGTCGCAGCTATATAATTCCTTGAAGCTTTTGGTTCAGTTACCTTGGACTTTGACGTTAATTCTCAGCACCCTCAAGCCAGATTGCCTTGTTTGATAAAAGGCAATTGAAGTGCAACCATGTTGCAACCCTTTACAAGCGGATAATGTTGTTTTTTTTAGCTAAAGTGTTTATTTTGGACATACCATGTACTTGTTGCTATTAAAGCCTCTCCATAGTATGATGTATCAACGCTGCCATTGTCAGAAAAATATAATTTTGAATTTAAAAGCTACAAATTTATTAATATCTTGTACACACCGTACTGGTTATTAGATTTTGTACACGTATTGTATATGCAACAAGGCAATACACATACATGTTGGTTTTACAATCAAGTCGGGAATAAATGTATTTACCTTAGAGAGAGTTGGTTGTTTGTTTTGTTATTAAGAGCTATATGTTTTCCAATAGCTGTTTTGATAAGGTATTTGAGTATAAGATATCAAGGAATATGATTTTGAAACGTGTTTCAATTTAATTGTTGTTCAATATTACAATATAAGATATTACTGCAATGTAATTTCTACTACTGACTTGGGCTAGACCACAATATTTGGGCTGTGGGTAAATAGGCACTGGACATGGAGAGGGCTCATCTACTCTGGGAAGGGACACTGAAGTTAATTGATCTGCCTGTAGACTGCATTGAAACCTTCACAGACAGTATACTATGAAAGTGGGTTATACTTCTTGTCATCAATCAAATGGAAGTTAAAGCTTGGACCGAGGATCAGGGAAGGGGAGCAATATTGTATGAGATCCATTCTTTTGGCAGCTTAAACTTGGTGATCCAACATTTTTTGAGGAAGTTAGCATTGGCATGCTGACTGATTGATTCAATAATAGGAGTTATTTGAAGCGATCGGGAAACAATGTGACGTATTGAACAGAGATTGTTTAGGATCATTGTAAAATATGGACCACTGTTGTATCATGCACAAATGGTGTACTCTCAATCAACAAACTTCTGTCATGTTTGTGTTATGGAACTTTTAGATACTTATTTGACACATGACCTTGGCTTCTTTCACAACACTAAAGTAATCTGCAAAAGCAAGAAACGAACTTGCCTACACATCTTCAAAACTTGCAAGTTTCAAGCATACCAATTTCCCTCAATAAAGACTTTGTTCAAAGATGCTGGCGTAAAAAATCCAGTATTCTTGCCGGTAATGTTCCTTAGGCCAATAATATCAATCCATGGGAAAATGTCCACAACACTGTTACTTCTCATTTACATCGTGACAAAAAGAAGCACTTCCACCGTAGGACATGTTCTAATTGAGCATACTTTCAAGTAGTATGCTCCAGAGCGAACTATTCACGAGCCACTTATCAAAATCTTGCATGTGGCTAGACGTATTTCTGAATCAGCACAAAAATCATCTTCTGCTCATCACTTCCAGAGTCTTCTATCAATCTTTTACTAGAATATCACTACTGTTATTTTCCAAGATTTGAAACTCAAATAAGCACCAAATACAAACGTATTGCAGCCGGATTGAAACAGTCTGCAAGAATCTGCTAAAACACAAGAACCTGTTCGGATGCACTTCCATGTTTGCCCATTGCTCTATCGAGCGCAATGTTGAAATCTCCAAATGAAACCTTCTCAGTTCTGAACCCCGTCTCCAACACAATCCACGTCACAAGTTTCCCTCATATCCATAGATACACCACCAAGTATATTCTTAAAAGACTTTCAAGATGTCAAATCACTAAATTTCAGGCCATCTGAGCTGATTTAAAACATGCGTCCAAGTTCCAAACCGAATTGCATGATTAATTTTGAGCATGTGAGCAGGCCGGATAACTTACGCATATTGTAGCTTGCCATCACGAACAAGTTCAAGAAGATAATTTGTCATATTCGCGAAGTCTTCATTAGAATGTACGGACTTCCACTTTCCAAGCCAGAAACCACGTAGCCGCATGTCCTGGAATCAAACTCAAATGCGTCAACACATAGACAACTGGGAAACTCACAATTATCTCTGCGTCTTTAAGGATCTCGTACAACGTATTGTACACACATGAGTATAAAAATGTAAGTTGAACAAAAAGCTACAATCACATTAGTATGAGAGCTCCCATTTTAGGGTCGATGGTGCACACGTGATTGAACAACACCAGTACTCACTAGCCGCAAGTTGGGTTTCAATATTCTAGAGACTCGAGAATATTGAAATTTCAACGCGGTGATTAGCTTTTTAGACAATTCCGCCATACAACCCCATCGCTGTGGATCAAAACATCAAAAAAGAAACGAGAATTTCTCATGTCAAGCAAAACTGGTTGAACTGATTTCATGTTTTGATCTAATCAAAATCCATTATTGACCCCTAAATTTCCTTGTGTTTTAGGAAGCTTGAAACCTCTAAATTGCAATTTTTTACCTCTATGCACTTCCAAAGGTGTAAAATGTTTTTTAAAACTTTTTAAAGACTTTCAACCGTAAGATCTTAAGTCTAAGCCTATTTGTAGTTCTAGTTTCAAAAATTGACCGTTGGATGATTACCGTTTTCAAGATCGTAACATTCAAGGTTTGTGCAAAAGTTTTTTTGGGCATTGCTCGAGAGGCATTGCTTCCACGATGCGAAGGGAGACTTGAAGATTGTTACCTCAAACATTTTGGTCATATTTTTTTCCATGTAGCTAACTAGGTTAGGTATGCTCATGCAAAATTCTAGGGACTCAAAACACTTTTTAAACCTTCATGCAAATTATCCTCTATAAGAAGGTATGAAATTGACAAAATAGTAAAACATGCATTACAAAAACAATTTGTGAGCCAAGAAAAATTGAACGGTGATTAGGTACCTTTATAGATTCGTAATTTTCAAAAAGTACAATTTCTGATAAAATTCAAAAATCTCTAATTTTGACAAATTCTTAAAGAAAAAACTTAAAAATTACCAAAAGCTTTGAAGCTTGTCTTTGTAAGTTTTGGAGGCTGCCCTTGTAAAATTGGGAAACCAAAATTGATAAACTTTTTGACTTGGGTCACTATGGAATTTGAGTAGTGATTTGGTTATGAACATATTTCAATTTTTTTTTAAAAAAAAGACCTAATTCTATACTGCCGGTATTGGACTTGAAACCTAAAATTTTCTAGATAAAGGTTCTCAAGTTGGAATTTGGCTTCAAAAAATTTACTACATAGACCTTACCGTAAGGGAGGAATCAAGTAAAAATCTTGAAAAAATATATTTCTTTTAACCTCCCCATCTAGGCTGCCCGAAATTGCAAAAACCCATTTTGAATTTTAAAAACAGATAGGGGTGAAGTAAATTTATTATCTTTCTGGCCATTCTATCTTCTTACCATCTAGCAACATCTTATTTTTTTAATTTTAGCCCGGAATCTAATCCTATTTTTGGAATCGTATAGGAACCAATTCCCACACGAGGAAGGAGGATAAGCCAAAGGAGGTCTTTGGAGCTCTAGCGAGAGGGTTCGGGATGCAAGTTAGATTGTGGGTTGCAAGAATGGTTAAAGGTGCATGAGGGACGAGCTTTAAGCAGATGGAGGGAGCTTGATGTTCGAAGTTGGAGGTTTAGGGTTCTTGATGGAGAGAGCACCTTGAGTGGTGTTGGAGCTAGAATAACTCGAGGTGATTCAAAGGAAGATTTTTCGGAATTGTCACCTCAAGGTGGAATTTGCAGAGATGTGTGGATGTTGGGTGTGCTTGGGCGTGGGCATTCTTGCAATAACCAAAAACAACATCATCCGCTTGTAAAGGATCGTAGCATGTTTGCACTTCAATTGCCTTTTGTCAAACAAGGCAATCTGGCTTGGGGGTGCTGAGAATTGACGTCAAAGACCAAGGTTAGTGAACCAAAAGCTTCAAGGAGTTATATAGCTGCGACATCAAAGCTTGGAGTAGCAAGAGCATGATGTACCAAAGGGCAGTGAGGATTCGATGTCTCGGTTAGGCGGCGCTGCAACCACGGCGGTTTGAGAGCTTGATTCTTCAACTTTGTGTTATTTTTTTCTTCTTTTGTTTAGTTTTGTGTTTCCTCGCGTCATATGCTTGGACAACTAGCGGTTGTCAAGCAAGGCAAGTAGTCATAGGAGCTGGGAGCTTCAGGGAAAACATTGTGCATCATCTTTTATTTTATTTCTTTGTCTTATTTGGTTCTTTTGTTATGGTTATTCTTCATGGATTGGTTAAAATTGTCTAACAAATTGTTGGAACGTTAGTGTACCAACAAAAATGCATATATCACCAAGGGACAAGGTCAGTCAAATGGTGTTGTGTGTATATCACCAAGGAATAATGTGAGTCACAAGCTGCAATGTCTTAAAGGTCAATCAAAAAACATTTGAAAATTTTAAAGCCAACATTGTTTACCAAGCAAGTTATAGTATAGAGAGCATATTAGGTAGTATACTAAGTCTACGGCCTCAATTATAAAGACTAGAGTTGTAAACATGAAGGTAGGTATCCAAACAATATGTTCAAGTAAAGAGAGCGAATCGTGACCTCGAGCAGGCTGCCATGTCCAGAGAAAGATAATTCTAAAATATCTCTACTTTATATATCTCCGACACGCTTCTCTAGATACTTGCGGATGTTGGCAATACTTGCCCATTGATAAAGAAAGAATGATGCTATAAGAACGAAACAATCCATACTCTAAACATACAAAAACATCTCCGCTTAGTGCAAGTGAAATATTAATACAATGGAGGATCAGTCTGGGCTCCAAAAGTGGGTGCTTCTTAATTCTTTGTTAGCACATTTATACTAGAAAGAAAGTATTTTAGTCAATGAGTGTCATTAGTTGGAAATTTTGTGTAGCTACGTCCATGAGTGCTCTGATAGCATTGAATTGCTGACCTTGCCCTCGTTGTCACGACTTATTGGTCTAGACTCGTACTGGAACATCACGGTGGCTGCACTCAGATAACCAAATGCACTTTCACGCATACCTTCCGTTGAGCTTGCATCGTATAGCTTTTGTCGTGTGGCAACTATAGCCTTTGTCTATGCCATCACGCTCTCGTCAACTCCTGCAAATGTCAAAGAGAAAACCGCTCCATCTGCATTCAACATGATTTGCCGAGTCTACTTGAGGAGTACATAAACCGTACCCACATGTTTCTGCCATTTCCTTTGCATCGCCTATTTCTGAAAAATGCTCTGCGTGAGGACTTAAACATTCTACTGAATCGGCCTAAGCAATATTCATGTCTCTTCACTATCCTGCAGGTTTTTTACCACTGGAACATGGTTCCACCATTAAGTGGCCACTGATGTATGTTCCACCATTAAGTGGCCACTGATGTATGGGTGACAGCAATGTACAGAAGGCAGGTTCCCATCCTCAAATGAAAAAGCCATGTGCCGCACAAGGCTTATAAATCAAATCTGCTACACTCCAAAATTGATGAATATACCAAGAAAAAAAGAAGTTACAAATAAAGACACCCAAGTACAAACTGTATTGCGTAAGATCAAAGATTACATCTATATAAAATCAATGCATCTTGTCACTCGAGTGGTGTTCTTGGCTGAAGCCACTTGTCGAATGTCCCATATATACTTTTTCTTTGTGAGGAGGCTAAGTTCTAGGATATGAAAGGTGACCTCTAGGTCGAATTCTAGAAAGGTCTTGTTCGAGGCTTCGTACTCTAGGGCGTAAATCTTGGTTTTATCAGCGTCGTCTAGAGCTATAGACATAAGGGTATGTATCAAAACAATATGTTCAAGTAAAACGAATATATTCTGACCTAGACCACATTGCCATGTCCACAAAAAGAGAGCAACAGATATCTCTACTCTAAACATCTTTAACACGCATCTCTAGATTCTTGCGGATGTTCAAAATACTTGTCCATTGATAAAGAAAGAATGATGCTATTAGTAGGAAACAACTAAAGCTCTAAATTTACAAAAAATATCTCTGCTTAGTGCAAGTAAAATATCAATATAGTGGAGGATCAGAATGGGCTCCAAAAGTGGGTGCTTGAGAGCTTCCTAATCCTTCTCAATTTTTTCTTTGCGCTCAAGTGGCACGGGGTACCTTCACAATTATCATAGCAGTGTAATGCGCAAGGGTGGCCACACCTCAATGTCTTCACAGAGTCCAATTCACAAATTAGCGATTTCCTTTCGACAGGACGCGTAACAGTTTCTGTCACGCGAAATTATAATGCTGTCAAGCAGGAGTATTAGCTCAATTTTTGGTGAAGATTTGGATAGGATCATATCATCATAAATTGGTAAACATGTAAACTGGAAGATCTGCAACTTAAGATCTGGAATAGTGCCATACCGAATTTGGTCCGAACTCACTTCCAGGTGGTGTTAGGGATGTTAGATTGAGCATACTACCGTTCTTAATCAGACCCTTCATCTGCAAACATGGTTTTCTTCATAAATAATACTTTCAAAAAGAAGGTAAATCAAGCAAAAAGCAAACGTTAGACAAGGATTTCGGAATGGACATCGGCTAAATTACGAGTCTTGAGCTTAAAGCCACGAGAATATTACAGGGGAGGTTATTGAGAAATACCTCCCAATACTTGGGTGTCAGCGAGACAAGATCATACTCGGGAAGCTGTGTTGATATACTTCGACTTCCAGTCGCATTGTCAAACGAGACTGTGCCGCTACAACCAACAAAGCTTTCAAAACCAGGCCCAGTACCATTTAGTGCCATGAGAACTGCATCTTTGGTAACAGAAATATTTGCCTTGATGAGGTTGTCGATGATTAGAAAGTAGGTTTGCACAGCATCAATTAGATGGGGTACGTAAGAACGCGTTCTGGTCATTCCTTCGGAAGGGAACCCGGGATAGTTTTTGGGTTTCCAGTAAGAAAAAAACTTCTCGCAAGGTTTGTTGGCGAGGATGTCCCCTCCTGAAACATTGGTGAAGGTTGTTGTGTTTAATTTTAACGTTAGAAATAGGGTCAGTTTTTGACAGAAACTGAGTCTCTCTACAGACCTAATAATCAAACACTGACGCTAAATGGCAGAGGTCGAACAGTTTCGTCACGTTCGAGCCTTAAAAGACCCCGTCAGCCCTCAGCCTCTACTAATGCATATGATACCTCAGTCATTTGGAATCCCAGTCTTACGATATTCAAACCACGATGAGCTTTCATATCGATCACCTTTCTCAACTTTCAAACATCTCAATACTGTCAGCTGTGCCAAAGACGAATGTGCAGAACGAACTACACAGAGTTTTACATCAAAAAACTAATGCATAGCGTACCATGACTCCAATTTCTCCCTGTAAGGCGTTGACCAGAATTGGATCTGCAACACATTAACAACGCTTATAAATTCACTGAAGGAACCACATTATTAACGTTCTTAAGAGCCTCAAGGTTTACAGATCAAGCAGAATTGTCTCTTCACCTTTGTCGTCACACAGATATCTGAGAATGAAGGTGCCTCACCTGTTACATTTGTATCTGCAGGATCAAAGGCAGTTACCCCGTCCGTCCCGAAGTACCAAAATGGGTATCTTATCCTGTCCTGTACCAGAAGAGAAGTGTAGCTAATGAGAAACCTGAATAACTATAACCCAAGAAGAATTGTAATCAGTGAAACTGAGTGGACAAGACGATCCTATAATATTGTATCGGAAAGCACATTTTTTGTAAATCTGATGAGGATTCAAGTTCACTAAATTCTGAATTTCCTCTAAAGCGAGCTGCAGGATATCCACAGTGATTCGGTTTCGGAAGCTATCCAGTGCGTACCATCTTACAAGCAGCTGTCCAAATATCATAAGCTTGATTTGGTTGCACAGCCATGATTATAAACTCGTCCTGTCCAACTGTATCGAGATAGCCAGCAAGCTCGGTACTGTTTATAGTCGAATTATCCCCAGTGTGAAGGGGACAGAGAGTTGTGTTTGCTTTAGAACCCACTGCCTGCAAGTCGTTGAAGTCACATGTAAGATCACTAACTTTGCTTCGAAGGTAGGATCATCAATCAACATAAATAATAACAACTTGAAAAGTTTCTAAACACAATGCACACCATCACAAGGAATTCCCATGTAAACTCGACACATCAAATATTTGGTATTACGTGGAGCGGCACTAACATCAATTATATTCTGGCCCAGGTTCATGCTGTATTATTGCTGAGTTGTCAGCACCCTGAGATTCTTGACATTCAGCTTTTCCACCTGAAATCGAAGACACGTTATTACAACAGTGGCGATAAGCGATACGCACTAATTAAAAGCAAAGATATAAACGAAGAGTATACACAACGGCGGACTATAACAAATATCTATATCTGGGGCACCCCAATTAGTGAGCCATAGCTCTGTTTGCGGCACTCTAGTCTGTGTAATTACACACCTAAGTACGTTTTGTGACCCAAGCTATGGAATTATGTCTTTAAAGATGAGAAACCCATTCGGTCAATCAAAAAGGCCATAACAAAGGATTGTCTGACACTCACACTGGCTGCTATTGCCGCTGCCTGATGTTTATCGCTGAAACTGCAAAAACATGACCAGGGCAACCTCGTCAGTATCATGAAGTATGTCTTTCGAAAAATTCTGGTTCTATTGAATGCTACAAGGTTTATTCTAGCGCCATGATCATAATGTTATCTCATCTTTCAATTCTGAAACTGAGAGAGTAAACCCTAAACCGCTTCAGAGCACGAGCTGCACTGTCCTGAAGAAACACGACGGTGTTTCAACTATCTAGTGTCCAAGACAAAGAATCTTGACAGCAAACTTACACTGTGCGGAAAAATGGTGGATAGAATGATCGACTTGAGAGGCTCTCTGAAGTGGCGGCAAAAGAAAGCAGCGGATAATTTTTCTCCACAAAAACTCGACCAGCTGACATAGCTGCATCAGTGCAAGCAGGGCCTACTCCACCAATAAAAGGTGGCACCATCAATGGCCGAAGAAGGGTCTCAGCCGCATGCTGCCCTTGTTGCCAGTCGCATTCTGTATATTGCCGACTCTCGACAAGCAGATACGATCTGTTCTCTGAGTTCATAACTTCCAGAGCCACTCTGAATGCTGAATCCCTGGCAAAATCCCCAAATGCACAGACTAAAACGTCAATGCTACAAATTTTAAGTGGAAGCGGTAAGAGAACTATTTTAATTAAACCATAGATAAACATCACACTAACTCTGATTGAACAGAATCGATGGCATCCAGCGTTGACCATTAAACTTGAGCTATTTCAATTGATTCAAAACTTTGAAGCATACAATGGACCGGACTCACCATTCATTGGCAAGGCTAGCGGGGATGACTGAATCTGCTGAAGGAGCCAGAAAACCTAGCGTATAGGTAAGCGTTGTGTTCAGAGCATCGGCATCTCTCAAGAACGTACACAAAACTGCCACAAGAAAGGCCGCTACATAGCTCCCGTTTCTTGCCATCCTAACAGATCCTGTGAGAGCCCTTTGTTCCACCATGGACAAATTTAGCTTGTCGAGGTCTGATACAAGCCTGGCATTTATACAAGCATAGAAAACCCACTGAACTTTTCTGATCAGATTGGATAATTGTCTTGCAATTTGTGCATCTGGATCCTTCAATCTGAAACATGATCAACAGTATCACAACAGTGTCAGAGCATCAGCAAGAGTGGCCATCGGAGTATCAAAAGTGCTCAGAAGGTGACACAACACGTGTAATAAACCGGGAATATCTCGCCCTCAAGAAATCTCCAGCTCCGTTTCTGATGACATACACTGCATCCTCTTCAAAAATGCTCTACCAGAAAATTATTCTTTAAAACCTCGTAACACACAGACGACGACCACAAAACACTGAAAACCGTTCAACCGTTACTAGAGAGCATATCCTCTATGCTCCTCGATTGATGCATATTTGGCTTTGATCAAACAGGGGAGATGATCGTCGGCCCCACGAAGGTGTTGTTTATGGACGAGATTTCCACAGGTTTGGACAGCTCTACGACATTCTCCATTGTGAAGAGTCTGAGCCGCTTCGCACACGCCATGTCAGGCACAGTTCTGGTATCACTTCTGCAGCCAGCACCTGAGACGTTCGCCCTCTTTGACGATGTTCTGCTCCTTTCTGAGGGGCAGGTGGTGTACCATGGACCCATCGGGAATGTGATGGAGTTTTTTGAGTCTTGCGGGTTTAAGCTGCCTGAACGCAAAGGCATCGCAGACTTCTTGCAAGAAGTGACCTCAAGAAAGGATCAAGAGCAATACTGGGCAGATAAGAGTAGACCATACCGCTTCATCCCTGTCAGGGAGTTTGCGGAGGCATTTCGAAGTTTCCATGTCGGGGTCAAGCTCTATGAAGACCTTGCTGTTCCCTATTCTAAGGATAAAAGTCACCCTGCAGCATTAGCTGTGAATAGATACTCGATCTCAAAGCTTGAGCTGCTCAAAATTTGCTTCCAGCGTGAGCGGATCCTTTTTAAACGGAATGCTGTCGTTGCCATCGTCAAAGCAGTTCAGGTAAGGCTCCAGATATTGTCCTGGTTGTGTAACTAGACACTAAATCCGAGTTCAATTTTTTTTCAATGACAATGGATTAGCCGTTCTAAATGACGACATAATGATCTTGTGCAGATTACTGTTGGTGCATTCGTTTCCATGACGACCTTCTTCCGCACTCGGCTCCATCAAGACCAAGTTGGAGATGGAGTCCTTTACGTGAACGCCCTCTTCTTTGCCATTGTCATCTTCTTCTTCACAGGATTCGGTGAGCTTGCAGGCACGATCAATCGACTGCCTGTGCTCATCAAACAGCGTGACATGCTCCTAAGCCCTGCTTGGGCTTACACAATCTCCACTATGATATTGAGCATACCATCGTCGCTGTTAGAAGTCGGAATCTACTCGTGCATGACCTATTTCGTCACAGGATACGCTCCCGATGCAGGCCGGTTCTTCAAGTACTACCTCGTGTTGTTCATGATTCAGCAACAAGCTGGTGGCATGTTTCGCTTCATTGCTGGATTGTGCCGGACAGACACATTGGCATTTACGCTAGGCTGGATTATGATCCTTCTCCTTTTCATGCTCGGAGGTTTCATCATTCCTCGCCCGGACATCCCAGTGTGGTGGCGATGGGCGTATTGGGCGACGAACATGGCCTACGCTGAGCAAGCTACCAGTGTCAACGAACTCACCGCCCCTCGGTGGCAAAAAGTGAGTTCCATTCCATTCTGCAAAACTACTTTGAGCCTGTAACAGCACTCTCCTTAGCCTTGAAATTACAAAATATGCGGGGATTGTAGTTTCTGCACTCGAACTAACGAATTAAGTTGTGCTAATTTGCAGCCTAACCCTGCGGATCCCAGCACCCCACTGGGAGTTGCGGTGTTAGAAAGCCGTGGGCTGTTCCCATATTCTTACTGGTACTGGATTGGAATTGGAGGCTTGATTGGGTTTTACATTTTGTTCAATGTCGCCTTCACTGTCAGCCTTGGGTTTATGCCTGGTATGTCCATTACAACCAGTAATTTTGCTGCACTTTCTTGTCATCACACGAATTCATATGATTACTCTACAATATTAAAGCTTTTCGCGGCATGTGTTCAACTTCTTTGGTTATTGAGTCTAACTTTGCATGTTCATGTGCAGCGATCGGGAAGCCTCAACCCATCATGTCCGAGCAGGAGCTCGCTGAGAAAGAGGCAGCGCGTTCTGGTATTCCCTTACCAAAATCAGCGTCCCAGTCGCGGTCTTGATCTCTGTCGAAGTCGAGGTCTTCACAACGGCGGTCGTTGTCGTTATCAGCTGCAATGAGTGCAGCTGGACAAGCACCAATGCAAATGGCCAAGAGCAGACGATCTTCAAAAGCTTTTTCAGAGGACGAACACAGGGTTACCGAAACTGAAGACATGGTGGTTGAACGCGGGATGATTCTGCCATTTCAACCCTTGAGCATCTCATTTGACGACGTTAGTTACTATGTTGACATGCCTGCGGTGCGTTCCTTCTCAACCCCTTTCACTAACTCATATCAAGATGAATCGAAGGTTTGCCGTCACTTTCTAGATTCATAGCTCCTGGTCTTTAATATTATGAGCACACTGGTTATTCCTGAAAGGAAACGTAGTTTTCTCTAAATCCATTTTCCGTACATCGTCCTGCAGGAGATGAAGTCCGCAGAGGTCACAGAATCGAAGCTTCAGCTGCTTTCGGGAATAACAGGAGCATTTCGGCCGGGTGTGCTTACGGCTCTTGTGGGAGTCAGTGGAGCAGGGTGTGTTCAACTTCCTCCTAGAAGATTCAATCAAACATAAGTTATTGCATGGAATACGAGTCTAATGTTTCCGGGACTTGTAATTAGCATATCAACTTATGTGTCTGGATCCCGTCTGGCTGGACTTAACTCGCGTCTATGGACTTTGCAGAAAGACTACATTAATGGACGTGTTAGCAGGACGTAAAACGGGTGGCTACATCGAAGGCGACATTCGTATCTCAGGCTACCCAAAGAATCAGAAGACATTTGCCCGAATCTCAGGATATTGCGAGCAAAATGACATCCACTCTCCTCAAACAACTGTTCGTGAAGCCCTCATTTATTCGGCATGGCTGCGTCTCGCCTCAGAGATCGATGACGCTAGTAAAACGGTAACTGAATCAATCCAATCCTTAATTGATTGAACTTTCTCAAGAATTCTGTCGAAAAGCCTTCACGTGATTTCCATCAGCCTTAATCGATTGTCTAGCATCCTCGCCATTGATATCGTGTTTTATTTTTATTTTTAATGTGAAACGTTACTTACTTGTTGACATCCTGTGCAGGCTTTTGTTGAGGAAGTCCTGGAGTTGGTCGAATTGAAGCAGCTCGAAAATGCTTTGGTGGGATTACCAGGCATCACGGGGTTGTCGACGGAGCAGAGGAAGAGGTTGACAATTGCAGTCGAATTGGTCGCAAATCCTTCCATTATATTCATGGATGAGCCCACCAGTGGGCTTGATGCTCGTGCAGCTGCCATTGTCATGCGAACAGTCCGCAACACCGTCGACACAGGTCGCACCGTCGTCTGCACCATTCATCAACCAAGTATTGACATCTTTGAAGCATTCGATGAGGTATGTAATTTCTTTTGTTGCTGTTGATGATCCTCAGATACTAACTATTTAAAATCACACTAGTAAATCTTTTCTGCAGTTTCTTTTCCAGGCTCTTACACCAGGATTCCATGTAGCTTTGCTGCTTGCAGAGAAGTCGTTTAATTTATGTATCTCGCAATTTTTTTTGCTGCAGCTGTTGCTGTTGAAAAGAGGAGGACGTGTGATCTATGCTGGTGAATTGGGACACTATTCTCAGAAGCTGGTTGACTATTTCCAGGTAAGACGTTCTTCTCTTTGTCATAAGAGATATCCTCCATTTCCTAATGAAGTTTCTTATTTAATTCTCTTAAATTGGTTCACCACTTGCCATGTCCGTTAGAAACTGGTAAGGTGATATAATTTCCATGGTTGGACAAGCACTTTTAAAGTGAAACTGTCTGATGCCTTGTTGAGTATTTTGTACATTATGAGCTAGAAAATAAGGTTTTGTACGTTATCATCACGACGGATCATGATCATGTCCTCTTCCAGAACAGAAGAAGAAGCAACAGTCTTGCACAGAGTCATTATTCCCGCTTGAAAGGTTCAGGGTCCAGGACGCGCTTGTTGTCGACAGAGACCTGTCGAAAATCCCATTCAACTCTTCCCCAAACCAAACCTAGAGTTCCTCTCAAATGTCCCATATCAAATGGGACTTGTGTGAGAGCCTTGGATATAAGTGACCACTGTAACGTGTTGGAATGTAAATGGGGTACCAAGTATGATGAGATTGACGTGGCAACCAATGTGGTGCTTGTGCCGGATTTCATCCACCCTTGGACCCCCCCCCATCCGTCCCTCCCCACTCTACCCTCTCCGCAGTCCCACCTACCGGCCCGAAGTCTCCTTTACGGACTTTTATACAACTTTTAAATTTTATTTTTGCTTTTATTTAAAAATTCTTGAATATGCGCAAATAAATCAAATGTGAATAAACTAACATACAAGATTTTATTTTATTTTCAAAGGTATACTTTTAGAATGTCAAGATTGTCATTCTCTACATTTTATTTCAGTAAAATGAAGAAAATAACAATTTAAATACATTCCATAACTATATATATATACACATATTGGAGTGAAAAAGTTGATGATTTGATGATTGTAGAGTTTTCCAAAGTATGCAAAATGCTTTTGTATCAAAAAGCCTTTTCTTTTCAAATCAATCTTCTTTGTGTTGTCTAAATTCTCGAAAGTGGATTCTCAATTGAACTTTGGTCATAGGAATAGCAGTTTATATGTCCTTAAAGATATGTAATGTGGGTTTAGTAAAATTCAAGATAAATCCTATCCATAGAAACTCAAAATTATTTAATATTGCAACTGCTCTTTAGAATATTGTATCTTTGTAGATGGAATATATATATATATATATATATATATATATATATATATATATATATATATATATATATATATATATATATATTTTTTTTTTATTTGAAACTTACAATTCTTAGTAGTCTTTTAGAAACAAATCTTTTAGATATTTCCTTTGCTTACTTTTACGTGTTTTCTTTCACCCTTTCTGATTTTTTTGGTTTTTCTTGAATCTAGGATTTTAAGTTATTTTGGAAATGTTGGAAAAAGAACGCCATAGGTATTACATGTTATTTCTTTGTGTACTTTATTCACATTGCGAGCATATACTCATCATCGTGCGCAAGGTTGCCATGGCCGTTGTTGTGCCGCCTTGGCGAACCCTAGAGCCTAAACACGGCGAGCGCTTCCATGTTTCTTTAGATCATAGAAGCAATCTAAATATTTTTATGTTCATGTTTTAAAATTTATGTGTAAACAAATTTGCTGTTAATGTGTAGTACTAAATACTGCCAAACATATACATATATACATATATATATATATATATATATATATATTTATATGTGTATCTAAATACATATTTAGTATGTCGAAGGAGTAGCCATCGACCAAAACCTAGAAGAGGCTGAATCCAATAAGCGTGAGCATAGATCCCCATCAATTTATTTTGAACTATTTGAAGCCACAGGTGGCTACAATATCCTCCACTCAGCTATCTTGAAGTGTACCATGACACTAGTCTTTTACCGCTACTCATCCCATACAAAAGAGATGAAACACTTAGTTGTAAAACATAGAGTAGCCAAACACCAAATATGTTTTGTACAATTTATCAACCTAAAAACCGTATCCGAAATCCTATGGTCACGGCCTTCATGCAAGATCCAGATGGTTGTCAAACTTTATATTGAACTCTACAATGACCACAACCACCACAAGTCATTCAAAGGCTGGCAAAATGCACAATGGCTATTCCAAGGGACATTAGATAATATCACAAGCACTTGATGCTGGATATTTGCCTTCATTTGAGAAGGACAAAATGAAATCTCCTATCAAAGTTTCAAGACATTTCTGATTACTCAATTGTAAAAATCCATGATTCAAGAACTTTCTTTAATTGGTATATAGTAGGTAGCATTCATGGTCAACAAGATTAATTCATTTGAAAATTCCATTTGTGATTGACAAAATGGAAGGCATACTCTTCAAAGCCAAGTGCTCCAAATGTTTTAATTTTATATGGATCGGTTAAAAGGATGTATACTTAGGTGCATGCGCAATGAATACAGTTTACCATGCCCACTTCTTCATATGCAAAAATAGTCTTTATATATATATTGTAGATGAATTTGCACATGAAGAATATTGTATCAAGTAGATATAGCTACTCCACCTTGTAGATACATGTATGGCACACTCACACCAAATTGTGTCACCAAGATCATGAACAGCCACCGTGATGTTCCGGTACGAGTCTAGACCAATAAGTCGTGACAACGAGGGCAAGGTCAGCAATTCAATGCTATCAAAGCACTCATGGACGTAGCTACATAAAATTTCCAACTAATGACACTCATCGACTAAACTACTTTCTTTCTAGTATAAATGTGCTGATAAAGGATTAAGAAGCTCTTAAGCATCCACTTTTGGAGCCCATCATGATCCACGATTGTATCAATATTTCACTTGCGCTAAGCGGAGATGTTTTTGTATGTTTAGAGATTTAGTTGTTTCCTTCTTGTAGCATCATTTTTTGTTATCAATGGGCAAGTATTGCCAACATCTGCAAGTATCTAGAGAAGCGTGTCGGAGATATACAAAGTAGAGATATTTTAGAATTATCTTTCTCTGGACATGGCAGTCTCCCCGAGGGCCGACGTCACGATTCGCTCTCTTTACTTGAACATATTGTTTGGATGTCCACCCTCATATTTACAGCTCTAGTCTTTATAATTGAGGCCGTAGACTTAGAATACTACCTAATATGCCCTCTATACTCAACTTGGTTGGTGAACAATGTTGTGTATAAATTTTCAAATGTTTCTCTGATTGACCTTTAAGACATTGCCGCTTGTGACTGACCTCGTCCATTGGTGATATACGCGATTTGTTAGTATACAAACGTTCCAACGATTTGTTACACAATTGTAACCATCCCATGAAGATTAACCACAACAAAAGAACCAAATAAGACAAAAAAATAAAAGTAAAAGAGGATGCACAAGTTGAAGCACAACGTCTTCTCCAAAGCTTGTAGCTCCTATGACTACTTGCCTTGCTTGACAACCACTAGTTTTCCAAGCAGATCACGGGAGGAAACATACAACATAACAAAAGAAAAAAACAATAGCATAAAGTTGAAAAGTCAAGCTCTCAAACCGCCGTAGTTGCGGCACCGCCTAACTGAGGTATCAAATCCTCATTGCCCTTTGGTACTTCCTGCTCTTGCTACTCCAAGCTTTGATGTCGCAGCTATATAATTCCTTGAAGCTTTTGGTTCAGTTACCTTGGACTTTGACGTTAATTCTCAGCACCCTCAAGCCAGATTGCCTTGTTTGATAAAAGGCAATTGAAGTGCAACCATGTTGCAACCCTTTACAAGCGGATAATGTTGTTTTTTTTAGCTAAAGTGTTTATTTTGGACATACCATGTACTTGTTGCTATTAAAGCCTCTCCATAGTATGATGTATCAACGCTGCCATTGTCAGAAAAATATAATTTTGAATTTAAAAGCTACAAATTTATTAATATCTTGTACACACCGTACTGGTTATTAGATTTTGTACACGTATTGTATATGCAACAAGGCAATACACATACATGTTGGTTTTACAATCAAGTCGGGAATAAATGTATTTACCTTAGAGAGAGTTGGTTGTTTGTTTTGTTATTAAGAGCTATATGTTTTCCAATAGCTGTTTTGATAAGGTATTTGAGTATAAGATATCAAGGAATATGATTTTGAAACGTGTTTCAATTTAATTGTTGTTCAATATTACAATATAAGATATTACTGCAATGTAATTTCTACTACTGACTTGGGCTAGACCACAATATTTGGGCTGTGGGTAAATAGGCACTGGACATGGAGAGGGCTCATCTACTCTGGGAAGGGACACTGAAGTTAATTGATCTGCCTGTAGACTGCATTGAAACCTTCACAGACAGTATACTATGAAAGTGGGTTATACTTCTTGTCATCAATCAAATGGAAGTTAAAGCTTGGACCGAGGATCAGGGAAGGGGGGCAATATTGTATGAGATCCATTCTTTTGGCAGCTTAAACTTGGTGATCCAACATTTTTTGAGGAAGTTAGCATTGGCATGCTGACTGATTGATTCAATAATAGGAGTTATTTGAAGCGATCGGGAAACAATGTGACGTATTGAACAGAGATTGTTTAGGATCATTGTAAAATATGGACCACTGTTGTATCATGCACAAATGGTGTACTCTCAATCAACAAACTTCTGTCATGTTTGTGTTATGGAACTTTTAGATACTTATTTGACACATGACCTTGGCTTCTTTCACAACACTAAAGTAATCTGCAAAAGCAAGAAACGAACTTGCCTACACATCTTCAAAACTTGCAAGTTTCAAGCATACCAATTTCCCTCAATAAAGACTTTGTTCAAAGATGCTGGCGTAAAAAATCCAGTATTCTTGCCGGTAATGTTCCTTAGGCCAATAATATCAATCCATGGGAAAATGTCCACAACACTGTTACTTCTCATTTACATCGTGACAAAAAGAAGCACTTCCACCGTAGGACATGTTCTAATTGAGCATACTTTCAAGTAGTATGCTCCAGAGCGAACTATTCACGAGCCACTTATCAAAATCTTGCATGTGGCTAGACGTATTTCTGAATCAGCACAAAAATCATCTTCTGCTCATCACTTCCAGAGTCTTCTATCAATCTTTTACTAGAATATCACTACTGTTATTTTCCAAGATTTGAAACTCAAATAAGCACCAAATACAAACGTATTGCAGCCGGATTGAAACAGTCTGCAAGAATCTGCTAAAACACAAGAACCTGTTCGGATGCACTTCCATGTTTGCCCATTGCTCTATCGAGCGCAATGTTGAAATCTCCAAATGAAACCTTCTCAGTTCTGAACCCCGTCTCCAACACAATCCACGTCACAAGTTTCCCTCATATCCATAGATACACCACCAAGTATATTCTTAAAAGACTTTCAAGATGTCAAATCACTAAATTTCAGGCCATCTGAGCTGATTTAAAACATGCGTCCAAGTTCCAAACCGAATTGCATGATTAATTTTGAGCATGTGAGCAGGCCGGATAACTTACGCATATTGTAGCTTGCCATCACGAACAAGTTCAAGAAGATAATTTGTCATATTCGCGAAGTCTTCATTAGAATGTACGGACTTCCACTTTCCAAGCCAGAAACCACGTAGCCGCATGTCCTGGAATCAAACTCAAATGCGTCAACACATAGACAACTGGGAAACTCACAATTATCTCTGCGTCTTTAAGGATCTCGTACAACGTATTGTACACACATGAGTATAAAAATGTAAGTTGAACAAAAAGCTACAATCACATTAGTATGAGAGCTCCCATTTTAGGGTCGATGGTGCACACGTGATTGAACAACACCAGTACTCACTAGCCGCAAGTTGGGTTTCAATATTCTAGAGACTCGAGAATATTGAAATTTCAACGCGGTGATTAGCTTTTTAGACAATTCCGCCATACAACCCCATCGCTGTGGATCAAAACATCAAAAAAGAAACGAGAATTTCTCATGTCAAGCAAAACTGGTTGAACTGATTTCATGTTTTGATCTAATCAAAATCCATTATTGACCCCTAAATTTCCTTGTGTTTTAGGAAGCTTGAAACCTCTAAATTGCAATTTTTTACCTCTATGCACTTCCAAAGGTGTAAAATGTTTTTTAAAACTTTTTAAAGACTTTCAACCGTAAGATCTTAAGTCTAAGCCTATTTGTAGTTCTAGTTTCAAAAATTGACCGTTGGATGATTACCGTTTTCAAGATCGTAACATTCAAGGTTTGTGCAAAAGTTTTTTTGGGCATTGCTCGAGAGGCATTGCTTCCACGATGCGAAGGGAGACTTGAAGATTGTTACCTCAAACATTTTGGTCATATTTTTTTCCATGTAGCTAACTAGGTTAGGTATGCTCATGCAAAATTCTAGGGACTCAAAACACTTTTTAAACCTTCATGCAAATTATCCTCTATAAGAAGGTATGAAATTGACAAAATAGTAAAACATGCATTACAAAAACAATTTGTGAGCCAAGAAAAATTGAACGGTGATTAGGTACCTTTATAGATTCGTAATTTTCAAAAAGTACAATTTCTGATAAAATTCAAAAATCTCTAATTTTGACAAATTCTTAAAGAAAAAACTTAAAAATTACCAAAAGCTTTGAAGCTTGTCTTTGTAAGTTTTGGAGGCTGCCCTTGTAAAATTGGGAAACCAAAATTGATAAACTTTTTGACTTGGGTCACTATGGAATTTGAGTAGTGATTTGGTTATGAACATATTTCAATTTTTTTTTAAAAAAAAGACCTAATTCTATACTGCCGGTATTGGACTTGAAACCTAAAATTTTCTAGATAAAGGTTCTCAAGTTGGAATTTGGCTTCAAAAAATTTACTACATAGACCTTACCGTAAGGGAGGAATCAAGTAAAAATCTTGAAAAAATATATTTCTTTTAACCTCCCCATCTAGGCTGCCCGAAATTGCAAAAACCCATTTTGAATTTTAAAAACAGATAGGGGTGAAGTAAATTTATTATCTTTCTGGCCATTCTATCTTCTTACCATCTAGCAACATCTTATTTTTTTAATTTTAGCCCGGAATCTAATCCTATTTTTGGAATCGTATAGGAACCAATTCCCACACGAGGAAGGAGGATAAGCCAAAGGAGGTCTTTGGAGCTCTAGCGAGAGGGTTCGGGATGCAAGTTAGATTGTGGGTTGCAAGAATGGTTAAAGGTGCATGAGGGACGAGCTTTAAGCAGATGGAGGGAGCTTGATGTTCGAAGTTGGAGGTTTAGGGTTCTTGATGGAGAGAGCACCTTGAGTGGTGTTGGAGCTAGAATAACTCGAGGTGATTCAAAGGAAGATTTTTCGGAATTGTCACCTCAAGGTGGAATTTGCAGAGATGTGTGGATGTTGGGTGTGCTTGGGCGTGGGCATTCTTGCAATAACCAAAAACAACATCATCCGCTTGTAAAGGATCGTAGCATGTTTGCACTTCAATTGCCTTTTGTCAAACAAGGCAATCTGGCTTGGGGGTGCTGAGAATTGACGTCAAAGACCAAGGTTAGTGAACCAAAAGCTTCAAGGAGTTATATAGCTGCGACATCAAAGCTTGGAGTAGCAAGAGCATGATGTACCAAAGGGCAGTGAGGATTCGATGTCTCGGTTAGGCGGCGCTGCAACCACGGCGGTTTGAGAGCTTGATTCTTCAACTTTGTGTTATTCTTTTCTTTGTCACTTTCTAGATTCATAGCTCCTGGTCTTTAATATTATGAGCACACTGGTTATTCCTGAAAGGAAACGTAGTTTTCTCTAAATCCATTTTCCGTACATCGTCCTGCAGGAGATGAAGTCCGCAGAGGTCACAGAATCGAAGCTTCAGCTGCTTTCGGGAATAACAGGAGCATTTCGGCCGGGTGTGCTTACGGCTCTTGTGGGAGTCAGTGGAGCAGGGTGTGTTCAACTTCCTCCTAGAAGATTCAATCAAACATAAGTTATTGCATGGAATACGAGTCTAATGTTTCCGGGACTTGTAATTAGCATATCAACTTATGTGTCTGGATCCCGTCTGGCTGGACTTAACTCGCGTCTATGGACTTTGCAGAAAGACTACATTAATGGACGTGTTAGCAGGACGTAAAACGGGTGGCTACATCGAAGGCGACATTCGTATCTCAGGCTACCCAAAGAATCAGAAGACATTTGCCCGAATCTCAGGATATTGCGAGCAAAATGACATCCACTCTCCTCAAACAACTGTTCGTGAAGCCCTCATTTATTCGGCATGGCTGCGTCTCGCCTCAGAGATCGATGACGCTAGTAAAACGGTAACTGAATCAATCCAATCCTTAATTGATTGAACTTTCTCAAGAATTCTGTCGAAAAGCCTTCACGTGATTTCCATCAGCCTTAATCGATTGTCTAGCATCCTCGCCATTGATATCGTGTTTTATTTTTATTTTTAATGTGAAACGTTACTTACTTGTTGACATCCTGTGCAGGCTTTTGTTGAGGAAGTCCTGGAGTTGGTCGAATTGAAGCAGCTCGAAAATGCTTTGGTGGGATTACCAGGCATCACGGGGTTGTCGACGGAGCAGAGGAAGAGGTTGACAATTGCAGTCGAATTGGTCGCAAATCCTTCCATTATATTCATGGATGAGCCCACCAGTGGGCTTGATGCTCGTGCAGCTGCCATTGTCATGCGAACAGTCCGCAACACCGTCGACACAGGTCGCACCGTCGTCTGCACCATTCATCAACCAAGTATTGACATCTTTGAAGCATTCGATGAGGTATGTAATTTCTTTTGTTGCTGTTGATGATCCTCAGATACTAACTATTTAAAATCACACTAGTAAATCTTTTCTGCAGTTTCTTTTCCAGGCTCTTACACCAGGATTCCATGTAGCTTTGCTGCTTGCAGAGAAGTCGTTTAATTTATGTATCTCGCAATTTTTTTTGCTGCAGCTGTTGCTGTTGAAAAGAGGAGGACGTGTGATCTATGCTGGTGAATTGGGACACTATTCTCAGAAGCTGGTTGACTATTTCCAGGTAAGACGTTCTTCTCTTTGTCATAAGAGATATCCTCCATTTCCTAATGAAGTTTCTTATTTAATTCTCTTAAATTGGTTCACCACTTGCCATGTCCGTTAGAAACTGGTAAGGTGATATAATTTCCATGGTTGGACAAGCACTTTTAAAGTGAAACTGTCTGATGCCTTGTTGAGTATTTTGTACATTATGAGCTAGAAAATAAGGTTTTGTACGTTATCATCACGACGGATCATGATCATGTCCTCTTCCAGAACAGAAGAAGAAGCAACAGTCTTGCACAGAGTCATTATTCCCGCTTGAAAGGTTCAGGGTCCAGGACGCGCTTGTTGTCGACAGAGACCTGTCGAAAATCCCATTCAACTCTTCCCCAAACCAAACCTAGAGTTCCTCTCAAATGTCCCATATCAAATGGGACTTGTGTGAGAGCCTTGGATATAAGTGACCACTGTAACGTGTTGGAATGTAAATGGGGTACCAAGTATGATGAGATTGACGTGGCAACCAATGTGGTGCTTGTGCCGGATTTCATCCACCCTTGGACCCCCCCCCATCCGTCCCTCCCCACTCTACCCTCTCCGCAGTCCCACCTACCGGCCCGAAGTCTCCTTTACGGACTTTTATACAACTTTTAAATTTTATTTTTGCTTTTATTTAAAAATTCTTGAATATGCGCAAATAAATCAAATGTGAATAAACTAACATACAAGATTTTATTTTATTTTCAAAGGTATACTTTTAGAATGTCAAGATTGTCATTCTCTACATTTTATTTCAGTAAAATGAAGAAAATAACAATTTAAATACATTCCATAACTATATATATATACACATATTGGAGTGAAAAAGTTGATGATTTGATGATTGTAGAGTTTTCCAAAGTATGCAAAATGCTTTTGTATCAAAAAGCCTTTTCTTTTCAAATCAATCTTCTTTGTGTTGTCTAAATTCTCGAAAGTGGATTCTCAATTGAACTTTGGTCATAGGAATAGCAGTTTATATGTCCTTAAAGATATGTAATGTGGGTTTAGTAAAATTCAAGATAAATCCTATCCATAGAAACTCAAAATTATTTAATATTGCAACTGCTCTTTAGAATATTGTATCTTTGTAGATGGAATATATATATATATATATATATATATATATATATATATATATATATATATATATATATATATATATATATATATATATATATATATATATATATTTTATTTGAAACTTACAATTCTTAGTAGTCTTTTAGAAACAAATCTTTTAGATATTTCCTTTGCTTACTTTTACGTGTTTTCTTTCACCCTTTCTGATTTTTTTGGTTTTTCTTGAATCTAGGATTTTAAGTTATTTTGGAAATGTTGGAAAAAGAACGCCATAGGTATTACATGTTATTTCTTTGTGTACTTTATTCACATTGCGAGCATATACTCATCATCGTGCGCAAGGTTGCCATGGCCGTTGTTGTGCCGCCTTGGCGAACCCTAGAGCCTAAACACGGCGAGCGCTTCCATGTTTCTTTAGATCATAGAAGCAATCTAAATATTTTTATGTTCATGTTTTAAAATTTATGTGTAAACAAATTTGCTGTTAATGTGTAGTACTAAATACTGCCAAACATATACATATATATATATATATATATATATATACTTTTATATGTGTATCTAAATACATATTTAGTATGTCGAAGGAGTAGCCATCGACCAAAACCTAGAAGAGGCTGAATCCAATAAGCGTGAGCATAGATCCCCATCAATTTATTTTGAACTATTTGAAGCCACAGGTGGCTACAATATCCTCCACTCAGCTATCTTGAAGTGTACCATGACACTAGTCTTTTACCGCTACTCATCCCATACAAAAGAGATGAAACACTTAGTTGTAAAACATAGAGTAGCCAAACACCAAATATGTTTTGTACAATTTATCAACCTAAAAACCGTATCCGAAATCCTATGGTCACGGCCTTCATGCAAGATCCAGATGGTTGTCAAACTTTACATTGAACTCTACAATGACCACAACCACCACAAGTCATTCAAAGGCTGGCAAAATGCACAATGGCTATTCCAAGGGACATTAGATAATATCACAAGCACTTGATGCTGGATATTTGCCTTCATTTGAGAAGGACAAAATGAAATCTCCTATCAAAGTTTCAAGACATTTCTGATTACTCAATTGTAAAAATCCATGATTCAAGAACTTTCTTTAATTGGTATATAGTAGGTAGTATTCATGGTCAACAAGATTAATTCATTTGAAAATTCCATTTGTGATTGACAAAATGGAAGGCATACTCTTCAAAGCCAAGTGCTCCAAATGTTTTAATTTTATATGGATCGGTTAAAAGGATGTATACTTAGGTGCATGCGCAATGAATACAGTTTACCATGCCCACTTCTTCATATGCAAAAATAGTCTTTATATATATATTGTAGATGAATTTGCACATGAAGAATATTGTATCAAGTAGATATAGCTACTCCACCTTGTAGATACATGTATGGCACACTCACACCAAATTGTGTCACCAAGATCATGAACAGCCACCGTGATGTTCCGGTACGAGTCTAGACCAATAAGTCGTGACAACGAGGGCAAGGTCAGCAATTCAATGCTATCAAAGCACTCATGGACGTAGCTACATAAAATTTCCAACTAATGACACTCATCGACTAAACTACTTTCTTTCTAGTATAAATGTGCTGATAAAGGATTAAGAAGCTCTTAAGCATCCACTTTTGGAGCCCATCATGATCCACGATTGTATCAATATTTCACTTGCGCTAAGCGGAGATGTTTTTGTATGTTTAGAGATTTAGTTGTTTCCTTCTTGTAGCATCATTTTTTGTTATCAATGGGCAAGTATTGCCAACATCTGCAAGTATCTAGAGAAGCGTGTCGGAGATATACAAAGTAGAGATATTTTAGAATTATCTTTCTCTGGACATGGCAGTCTCCCCGAGGGCCGACGTCACGATTCGCTCTCTTTACTTGAACATATTGTTTGGATGTCCACCCTCATATTTACAGCTCTAGTCTTTATAATTGAGGCCGTAGACTTAGAATACTACCTAATATGCCCTCTATACTCAACTTGGTTGGTGAACAATGTTGTGTATAAATTTTCAAATGTTTCTCTGATTGACCTTTAAGACATTGCCGCTTGTGACTGACCTCGTCCATTGGTGATATACGCGATTTGTTAGTATACAAACGTTCCAACGATTTGTTACACAATTGTAACCATCCCATGAAGATTAACCACAACAAAAGAACCAAATAAGACAAAAAAATAAAAGTAAAAGAGGATGCACAAGTTGAAGCACAACGTCTTCTCCAAAGCTTGTAGCTCCTATGACTACTTGCCTTGCTTGACAACCACTAGTTTTCCAAGCAGATCACGGGAGGAAACATACAACATAACAAAAGAAAAAAACAATAGCATAAAGTTGAAAAGTCAAGCTCTCAAACCGCCGTAGTTGCGGCACCGCCTAACTGAGGTATCAAATCCTCATTGCCCTTTGGTACTTCCTGCTCTTGCTACTCCAAGCTTTGATGTCGCAGCTATATAATTCCTTGAAGCTTTTGGTTCAGTTACCTTGGACTTTGACGTTAATTCTCAGCACCCTCAAGCCAGATTGCCTTGTTTGATAAAAGGCAATTGAAGTGCAACCATGTTGCAACCCTTTACAAGCGGATAATGTTGTTTTTTTTAGCTAAAGTGTTTATTTTGGACATACCATGTACTTGTTGCTATTAAAGCCTCTCCATAGTATGATGTATCAACGCTGCCATTGTCAGAAAAATATAATTTTGAATTTAAAAGCTACAAATTTATTAATATCTTGTACACACCGTACTGGTTATTAGATTTTGTACACGTATTGTATATGCAACAAGGCAATACACATACATGTTGGTTTTACAATCAAGTCGGGAATAAATGTATTTACCTTAGAGAGAGTTGGTTGTTTGTTTTGTTATTAAGAGCTATATGTTTTCCAATAGCTGTTTTGATAAGGTATTTGAGTATAAGATATCAAGGAATATGATTTTGAAACGTGTTTCAATTTAATTGTTGTTCAATATTACAATATAAGATATTACTGCAATGTAATTTCTACTACTGACTTGGGCTAGACCACAATATTTGGGCTGTGGGTAAATAGGCACTGGACATGGAGAGGGCTCATCTACTCTGGGAAGGGACACTGAAGTTAATTGATCTGCCTGTAGACTGCATTGAAACCTTCACAGACAGTATACTATGAAAGTGGGTTATACTTCTTGTCATCAATCAAATGGAAGTTAAAGCTTGGACCGAGGATCAGGGAAGGGGAGCAATATTGTATGAGATCCATTCTTTTGGCAGCTTAAACTTGGTGATCCAACATTTTTTGAGGAAGTTAGCATTGGCATGCTGACTGATTGATTCAATAATAGGAGTTATTTGAAGCGATCGGGAAACAATGTGACGTATTGAACAGAGATTGTTTAGGATCATTGTAAAATATGGACCACTGTTGTATCATGCACAAATGGTGTACTCTCAATCAACAAACTTCTGTCATGTTTGTGTTATGGAACTTTTAGATACTTATTTGACACATGACCTTGGCTTCTTTCACAACACTAAAGTAATCTGCAAAAGCAAGAAACGAACTTGCCTACACATCTTCAAAACTTGCAAGTTTCAAGCATACCAATTTCCCTCAATAAAGACTTTGTTCAAAGATGCTGGCGTAAAAAATCCAGTATTCTTGCCGGTAATGTTCCTTAGGCCAATAATATCAATCCATGGGAAAATGTCCACAACACTGTTACTTCTCATTTACATCGTGACAAAAAGAAGCACTTCCACCGTAGGACATGTTCTAATTGAGCATACTTTCAAGTAGTATGCTCCAGAGCGAACTATTCACGAGCCACTTATCAAAATCTTGCATGTGGCTAGACGTATTTCTGAATCAGCACAAAAATCATCTTCTGCTCATCACTTCCAGAGTCTTCTATCAATCTTTTACTAGAATATCACTACTGTTATTTTCCAAGATTTGAAACTCAAATAAGCACCAAATACAAACGTATTGCAGCCGGATTGAAACAGTCTGCAAGAATCTGCTAAAACACAAGAACCTGTTCGGATGCACTTCCATGTTTGCCCATTGCTCTATCGAGCGCAATGTTGAAATCTCCAAATGAAACCTTCTCAGTTCTGAACCCCGTCTCCAACACAATCCACGTCACAAGTTTCCCTCATATCCATAGATACACCACCAAGTATATTCTTAAAAGACTTTCAAGATGTCAAATCACTAAATTTCAGGCCATCTGAGCTGATTTAAAACATGCGTCCAAGTTCCAAACCGAATTGCATGATTAATTTTGAGCATGTGAGCAGGCCGGATAACTTACGCATATTGTAGCTTGCCATCACGAACAAGTTCAAGAAGATAATTTGTCATATTCGCGAAGTCTTCATTAGAATGTACGGACTTCCACTTTCCAAGCCAGAAACCACGTAGCCGCATGTCCTGGAATCAAACTCAAATGCGTCAACACATAGACAACTGGGAAACTCACAATTATCTCTGCGTCTTTAAGGATCTCGTACAACGTATTGTACACACATGAGTATAAAAATGTAAGTTGAACAAAAAGCTACAATCACATTAGTATGAGAGCTCCCATTTTAGGGTCGATGGTGCACACGTGATTGAACAACACCAGTACTCACTAGCCGCAAGTTGGGTTTCAATATTCTAGAGACTCGAGAATATTGAAATTTCAACGCGGTGATTAGCTTTTTAGACAATTCCGCCATACAACCCCATCGCTGTGGATCAAAACATCAAAAAAGAAACGAGAATTTCTCATGTCAAGCAAAACTGGTTGAACTGATTTCATGTTTTGATCTAATCAAAATCCATTATTGACCCCTAAATTTCCTTGTGTTTTAGGAAGCTTGAAACCTCTAAATTGCAATTTTTTACCTCTATGCACTTCCAAAGGTGTAAAATGTTTTTTAAAACTTTTTAAAGACTTTCAACCGTAAGATCTTAAGTCTAAGCCTATTTGTAGTTCTAGTTTCAAAAATTGACCGTTGGATGATTACCGTTTTCAAGATCGTAACATTCAAGGTTTGTGCAAAAGTTTTTTTGGGCATTGCTCGAGAGGCATTGCTTCCACGATGCGAAGGGAGACTTGAAGATTGTTACCTCAAACATTTTGGTCATATTTTTTTCCATGTAGCTAACTAGGTTAGGTATGCTCATGCAAAATTCTAGGGACTCAAAACACTTTTTAAACCTTCATGCAAATTATCCTCTATAAGAAGGTATGAAATTGACAAAATAGTAAAACATGCATTACAAAAACAATTTGTGAGCCAAGAAAAATTGAACGGTGATTAGGTACCTTTATAGATTCGTAATTTTCAAAAAGTACAATTTCTGATAAAATTCAAAAATCTCTAATTTTGACAAATTCTTAAAGAAAAAACTTAAAAATTACCAAAAGCTTTGAAGCTTGTCTTTGTAAGTTTTGGAGGCTGCCCTTGTAAAATTGGGAAACCAAAATTGATAAACTTTTTGACTTGGGTCACTATGGAATTTGAGTAGTGATTTGGTTATGAACATGTTTCAATTTTTTTTTGTAAAAAAAGACCTAATTCTATACTGCCGGTATTGGACTTGAAACCTAAAATTTTCTAAATGAAGGTTCTCAAGTTGGAGTTTGGCTTCAAAAAATTTACTACATAGACCTTACCGTAAGGGAGGAATCAAGTAAAAATCTTGAAAAAATATATTTCTTTTAACCTCCCCATCTAGGCTGCCCGAAATTGCAAAAACCCATTTTGAATTTTAAAAACAGATAGGGGTGAAGTAAATTTATTATCTTTCTGGCCATTCTATCTTCTTACCATCTAGCAACATCTTATTTTTTTAATTTTAGCCCGGAATCTAATCCTATTTTTGGAATCGTATAGGAACCAATTCCCACACGAGGAAGGAGGATAAGCCAAAGGAGGTCTTTGGAGCTCTAGCGAGAGGGTTCGGGATGCAAGTTAGATTGTGGGTTGCAAGAATGGTTAAAGGTGCATGAGGGACGAGCTTTAAGCAGATGGAGGGAGCTTGATGTTCGAAGTTGGAGGTTTAGGGTTCTTGATGGAGAGAGCACCTTGAGTGGTGTTGGAGCTAGAATAACTCGAGGTGATTCAAAGGAAGATTTTTCGGAATTGTCACCTCAAGGTGGAATTTGCAGAGATGTGTGGATGTTGGGTGTGCTTGGGCGTGGGCATTCTTGCAATAACCAAAAACAACATCATCCGCTTGTAAAGGATCGTAGCATGTTTGCACTTCAATTGCCTTTTGTCAAACAAGGCAATCTGGCTTGGGGGTGCTGAGAATTGACGTCAAAGACCAAGGTTAGTGAACCAAAAGCTTCAAGGAGTTATATAGCTGCGACATCAAAGCTTGGAGTAGCAAGAGCATGATGTACCAAAGGGCAGTGAGGATTTGATGTCTCGGTTAGGCGGCGCTGCAACCACGGCGGTTTGAGAGCTTGATTCTTCAACTTTGTGTTATTTTTTTCTTCGCAAGTACAAGTAGAATGAAGAGAATTTTGAAACAAAGAGAGACTTTAAAGAAGAAATAAAGTACAAAGAAGTGATAGCGGAGAATTTGAAGCCTACAAACACTGTTTGGAGAGGAGCATATTTATCCTCATCAATGCTAGGAATTTAAAACGTGAATTCAACCCACACATGTGAGCGCTTCATTGTTGCCGTCGTGCTAGGTGTAACAATCTTGACAATGTGGGTGAATATATCCTCGTAAGAAGCTAGAAAATGTTGATTGAAGACATTGTTGTAGGTCAATGCACCTTCTATTTCTCTAAGCCAATACTAAACTCAACACTATCTGATGCTAAAGAAGTCTAGCTTGGGGAAGAGCATCTTGTCCGCTTTAGCACTCTGTATTCATTAGTATCTAGACACAATTCACCATAAAGATAGTTATCAACATCCTCCCTCTTCACGTTGCCCAGATCGAGCTTCCACACAAAAGAAACCGCAGCTTGGATCTCTTTGAGGGATGCCTCCTCTACTTGAGTTTGGGGGCGCGCTCCCCGGGATCATCGGTGTCATTTCTAATGTTAAAAAATGCAAGGCTTTAATGCCCACTATTTATATTTTATAGAATTTGTGTTGCAACCAAATTTACACACTGATGTCTCTTTAGATAGAAGAGTAAGCCTCTACTTGTTGCCAACTACCTCCTTCCTTACAGCTGCTTTCTTGCCATTTGGCTTTCCAATAGCAAGAGTTTCAATTTCTAAGCCATTTGGAAACTTCTTAACAACTGATGCCCCTTTCTTCGGAGGTATCTCCTTCTGTGCTAGCTTTGCTTGTTTTCATTCTATTTCTTCTTGCCTTTGGAGGTTGGTGTATGAGCAATAGGAACACCATTAACCATGCATCCACAACAACATGCCTTTAAGATCTGGTATCCGCACTCTTGCGTCACAAGATTTTGATGGATAGCACGCAAATCTCCTTTTTTTAAATCGTATAGAAACGTCAACACAACAAATCAAATGAACATTCCGTTTAACAATCAATTAAATAGATAATTCTATAGTTAAAAACTTATGTTTTAGCCAAGTTTGAACATGTGTGGATTTAAACATTTAATTGTTGAACATAAGTTTCTGACATTTGAATGGAGGCTTGTGTGTATGGCTCAAGACTAGGCAAAAAAGAATAAGAATATAACCGAATTCAAACAAACTCCTCTACATAGCTTGTAGTCCCCACACAAATTCACTACAATTGTCTCCCAATCTAGAGAATTTGGTCCATCATCAAGTTCCAAAAAGCTAAGCAGTTGGGGCATGATCTAAAGCCCAAACATACGGCGCTTGTCACAACAAGGGCATGGACGAATGTGGCTGTCCTTCGGTTATCTCTTAGATGACACCCACAAGGGATTAGCATCTCGTGAGGTTGACATCCGCAATACTTGATCAAGTGCGCTTGCAACCACCATCTAAAAATATGCCCATGTCTCTTCATCTAAAGATGAGTCCTTTGACTCCTTTAATGTTGATGGCTGTAAACTCCTCATGTGCCTTTTGCACATAATCTTTTAAAAGCTCTTGTACCCTATCCTTTGTTAAATTCAAGTTGCACTCTTTGTTGACAACTTCATCTTCTACCCATTCATGCTGGAAGGAAAGCTCCAATTCTAGCCACAATCTCTTTTCTATTATTGACATAAAGTCGTTTAAAATGCCTTTGTGCACAACACCACTAGATGAAGAATTTGTCGGTTTTGACAATTGATTCCAAACCACGTTTATGCTCCAACAAGGTGTTTCTTCCAATTGCTTGCACCGCTCATGATGGTCTTGTTGTAAGCATTTCATATTTGGACATTTATACACAAGTAGAATGCAATATGCATTGGATGTAGGGTCTTGTTTGAAGACATTATCTGATACTTGCATAAGGAACCGAAATTGCCCATGACAAATTTCACAAACAAAACTTGGAGATGACCGTGTAGAAGTATTCACATCATTCACAGAAACCAACCATTTGGGATACCCACCAACCTTGCTTAGAAAAAGGTGCCCCTTTGCAACCTTCTTTTTGGTATTTTCAATGGAATTTAAGAAACCTAGCATTATATGATTGTCATCAATCATCTCTTCATCACCTTCTGAATGAGATTCAACATGATCATGGAGGCTCAAACAATTCAACTCCTCTAAGATGCTTTTCATCTTGTCTTCAAAATTTAAGAGTGCCTATATATGTCTTTATTGACTTATGATAACAACATATGTATGACCTTGCCAACTCCTAGCCTTTCTTTACTAACGTACTCTCAGAAGTTGAAACAAAAGAGCATCAATAAGGTAGATTCAAACTTCCAAAGTGACCATGAAGGATATCCATAGCTGTTCATCCACCAAATATGGACATATTGTTTTGGAGTGCAAGAGGATAAAGGACGTCAAATGAAGAGATGAAAATCTCAAACTAGTTGCCTAATACCTAATACTTGTCCGGATGCCAATTTCAGATTATCCAAACAAGTTACACGTAATTAGAAACTTCTACCAATAGTTGTAATGACTAGGATGTCACTAAAAGCCATTAAGAGAAGGGATTCACTCAACTGATCGAGGAACCCCTTAACCACTAAAACTCCACCATATACTATAATCTGCAACCTGCAAGTCTTAAACTATTGGAACGCCAAGTCCTTAGACTATTGATATGCGAAGTCATGACCATGTTTTCCCTTCACAGATTTTTCCTCTCATAGAAACATCTAGAGACAATGAAGAGACCACGGCACCTCCATCCGTAGAGCTCGACGTCTCAAAAGTCCAATTGCAAGCTAAAATGGATTGCAGTCTATCTTTGCTAGATAGAGCACTTTCCTCCTCTTAAATCTTTTGAGACTGGAACTCGCATTCTACAACAATGATGACTAAGAGTGACCTTGCTATCCGCAATACAGTTGATACATGACCCATATTGACTTAAATATTAAGGACGAAGACAAAAGGGAAAAATATAATGGAGTACCAAGTATGATGAAATTAACATGGCAACCTATGAGGTGCTTGTGCCGGATTCCGTCTGGCCCTTAGACCCCTCCCCATCCATCCCTCTCCACTTTATTGATAGAATTTCCAGTAGAAATGATGAAATTTTGTAGCCTGTTTTGTGTACTAATATGTTATGATAAGGCTTCATGTCTCAAATTTTGGTCCACATGACCTTAAACAAGTCTAATATTTTTTGGCTAAAAATAGGTTCAAACGTTTAGAGGTTGAAGAGATGACTAAGTTTTGTCTCTTGAGAGTGTGCTCTTAGATTTGAAAATGGACTTGCAATGAATAAGTTTAGATGTGAATGTTGTAAATCCTTGAAAGAGGATGAATGGAAAAAGTGTTAATTTTTGTTTTCATTTTTAAACTTGATTTTGGATGCAAAACCAAACATAAGGTTCAAAAAAATTAAAAGGAACTATAAAGAGTGAAGTTGAAGATGCTTTCACTAAGATGAGTCAAGATTTTCTACTTGTTGCCAAACCGATGGCATAGTTTGTAGCGTTGCCTAACCGAGGCACTGAATCCTCGCTCCTCTCTGGTACGCCCTGCTCACGATACTCCAAGCTCCGATGTTGCAGCTATATAACTCCTTAAAGCTTTTGGTTCACTCACCTTAGTCTTTGACATCAATTCTTAAGACTTAAAAACATAGTATGATGTTTGTTTAAAAAACTTCTTATTTCATACCAACAAAACTTAAATCTCAATTCTTGCTTAAAAAAAAGTGCTAAAAGTAGCATCTTCCATTTTTTTTTAAATGGCTAGAATGTTTATCTTTTGATAAATTTTTTTATCTAAATGTGTATTAAATCTTGTATACCACAACATGTTTCAATCTTATTGATAGGATAAAAATTCAAATATTTTTTTAGCAATTTGATTAAAATGATTAAAGTGAAAAAGTTGAAATGGTTCACAAAATGCATTTCAAGTAAATCACAAAGAGGTTGAATAGATTCATCATGTGCTGAAGTAGTAGTTCCTAATGAAACCCTCAAAAGTCTTCATGATTAGTATGCTTTTTCGCATGAATTTTTTTTTAACATTCATAGTAATGGCTGTATATGATGAATAATGTACTAAAAAAACTCTACAGATTTATATATCTATAATGTTAAGTGTATGAATTTATCATGTTGTACAAAGTTAGATTGGATTACCTTTCTAATGGACTTTATGATTCTTGATATGATGCATTTTATAGCTTTTAGTAGCATCTCAAATACTAATTCTTTATTACAAAAACCCAATTCACTATTTATACATCCCACTCTACAAGTTGTGTCCTATTCCCGCTTGAAAGGTTCAGGGTCCAGGACGCGCTTGTTGTCGACAGAGACCTGTCGAAAATCCCATTCAACTCTTCCACAAACCAAACCTAGAGTTCCTCTCAAATGTCCCATATCAAATGGGACTTGTGTGAGAGCCTTGGATATAAGTGACCACTGTAACATGTTGTAATGTAAATGGGGTACCAAGTATGATGAGATTGACATGGCAACCAATGTGGTGCTTGTGCCGGATTTCATCCACCCTTGGACCCCCCCCCATCCGTCCCTCCCCACTCTACCCCTCTCCGCAGTCCCACCTACCGGCCCGAAGTCTCCTTTATGGACTTTTATACAACTTTTAAATTTTATTTTTGCTTTTATTTAAAAATTCTTGAATATGCGCAAATAAATCAAATGTGAATAAACTAACATACAAGATTTTATTTTATTTTCAAAGGTATACTTTTAGAATGTCAAGATTGTCATTCTCTACATTTTATTTCAGTAAAATGAAGAAAATAACAATTTAAATACATTCCATAACTATATATATACACATATTGGAGTGAAAAAGTTGATGATTTGATGATTGTAGAGTTTTCCAAAGTATGCAAAATGCTTTTGTATCAAAAAGCCTTTTCTTTTCAAATCAATCTTCTTTGTGTTGTCTAAATTCTCGAAAGTGGATTCTCAATTGAACTTTGGTCATAGGAATAGCAGTTTATATGTCCTTAAAGATATGTAATGTGGGTTTAGTAAAATTCAAGATAAATCCTATCCATAGAAACTCAAAATTATTTAATATTGCAACTGCTCTTTAGAATATTGTATCTTTGTAGATGGAATATATATATATATATATATATATATATATATATATATATATATATATATATATATATATATATATATATATATTTTATTTGAAACTTACAATTCTTAGTAGTCTTTTAGAAACAAATCTTTTAGATATTTCCTTTGCTTACTTTTACGTGTTTTCTTTCACCCTTTCTGATTTTTTTGGATTTTCTTGAATCTAGGATTTTAAGTTATTTTGGAAATGTTGGAAAAAGAACGCCATAGGTATTACATGTTATTTCTTTGTGTACTTTATTCACATTGCGAGCATATACTCATCATCGTGCGCAAGGTTGCCATGGCCGTTGTTGTGCCGCCTTGGCGAACCCTAGAGCCTAAACACGGCGAGCGCTTCCATGTTTCTTTAGATCATAGAAGCAATCTAAATATTTTTATGTTCATGTTTTAAAATTTATGTGTAAACAAATTTGCTGTTAATGTGTAGTACTAAATACTGCCAAACATATACATATATACATATATATATATATATATATACATATATATATATATATATATATATATATATATATATATATATATATATATATATATATATTTATATGTGTATCTAAATACATATTTAGTATGTCGAAGGAGTAGCCATCGACCAAAACCTAGAAGAGGCTGAATCCAATAAGCGTGAGCATAGATCCCCATCAATTTATTTTGAACTATTTGAAGCCACAGGTGGCTACAATATCCTCCACTCAGCTATTTTGAAGTGTACTATATACTGCCATACATACATATATATATATAATATTTTACTTGCACTAAGCGGAGATATTTTTGTAAATTTAGTGCTTTAGTTGTTTCCTACTAATAGCATCATTCTTTCTTTATCAATGGACAAGTATTTTTAACATCCGCAAGTATCTAGAGAGATGTGTTGGAGATGTTTAGAGTAGAGATATTTTGATGTCCTCTTTCTGTGGACATGGCAATATGCTTGAACTTGAACTAGAACTCTCTTTACTTGAACTTGTTGTTTTGATTCGTACCCTTATGTCTACAGCTCTAGACAACGCTGATAAAACCAAGATTTACGCCCTAGAGTGCGAAGCTTTGAACAAGACCTTTCTAAAATTCGACCTAGAGGTCACCTTTCATATTTTAGAACTTAGCCTCATCACAAAGAAAAAGTATATATATGGGACAACCGACAAGTGGCTTCAGCCAAGATTACCACTCGAGTGACAAGATGCATTGATTTTATATAGATGTAATCTTTGATTTTACGCAATTCAGTTTGTACTTGGGTGTCTTTATTTGTAACTTCTTTTTTTCTTGGTATATTCGTCAATTTTGGAGTGTAGCAGATTTGATTTATAAGCCTTGTGCGGCACATGGCTTTTTCATTTGAGGATGGGAACCTGCCTTCTGTACATTGCTGTCATCCATACATCAGTGGCCACTTAATGGTGGAACATACATCAGTGGCCACTTAATGGTGGAACCATGTTCCAGTGGTAAAAAACCTGCAGGATAGTGAAGAGACATGAATATTGCTTAGGCCGATTCAGTAGAATGTTTAAGTCCTCACGCAGAGCATTTTTCAGAAATAGGCGATGCAAAGGAAATGGCAGAAACATGTGGGTACGGTTTATGTACTCCTCAAGTAGACTCGGCAAATCATGTTGAATGCAGATGGAGCGGTTTTCTCTTTGACATTTGCAGGAGTTGACGAGAGCGTGATGGCATAGACAAAGGCTATAGTTGCCACACGACAAAAGCTATACGATGCAAGCTCGACGGAAGGTATGCGTGAAAGTGCATTTGGTTATCTGAGTGCAGCCACCGTGATGTTCCAGTACGAGTCTAGACCAATAAGTCGTGACAACGAGGGCAAGGTCAGCAATTCAATGCTATCAGAGCACTCATGGACGTAGCTACACAAAATTTCCAACTAATGACACTCATTGACTAAACTACTTTCTTTCTAGTATAAATGTGCTAACAAAGAATTAAGAAGCACCCACTTTTGGAGCCCAGACTGATCTTCCATTGTATTAATATTTCACTTGCACTAAGCGGAGATGTTTTTGTATGTTTAGAGCATGGATTGTTTCGTTCTTATAGCATCATTCTTTCTTTATCAATGGGCAAGTATTGCCAACATCCGCAAGTATCTAGAGAAGCGTGTCGGAGATATATAAAGTAGAGATATTTTAGAATTATCTTTCTCTGGACATGGCAGCCTGCTCGAGGTCACGATTCGCTCTCTTTACTTGAACATATTGTTTGGATACCTACCTTCATGTTTACAACTCTAGTCTTTATAATTGAGGCCGTAGACTTAGTATACTACCTAATATGCTCTCTATACTATAACTTGCTTGGTAAACAATGTTGGCTTTAAAATTTTCAAATGTTTTTTGATTGACCTTTAAGACATTGCAGCTTGTGACTCACATTATTCCTTGGTGATATACACACAACACCATTTGACTGACCTTGTCCCTTGGTGATATATGCATTTTTGTTGGTACACTAACGTTCCAACAATTTGTTAGACAATTTTAACCAATCCATGAAGAATAACCATAACAAAAGAACCAAATAAGACAAAGAAATAAAATAAAAGATGATGCACAATGTTTTCCCTGAAGCTCCCAGCTCCTATGACTACTTGCCTTGCTTGACAACCGCTAGTTGTCCAAGCATATGACGCGAGGAAACACACAACTAAACAAAAGAAGAAAAAAATAACACAAAGTTGAAGAATCAAGCTCTCAAACCGCCGTGGTTGCAGCGCCGCCTAACCGAGACATCGAATCCTCACTGCCCTTTGGTACATCATGCTCTTGCTACTCCAAGCTTTGATGTCGCAGCTATATAACTCCTTGAAGCTTTTGGTTCACTAACCTTGGTCTTTGACGTCAATTCTCAGCACCCCCAAGCCAGATTGCCTTGTTTGACAAAAGGCAATTGAAGTGCAAACATGCTACGATCCTTTACAAGCGGATGATGTTGTTTTTGGTTATTGCAAGAATGCCCACGCCCAAGCACACCCAACATCCACACATCTCTGCAAATTCCACCTTGAGGTGACAATTCCGAAAAATCTTCCTTTGAATCACCTCGAGTTATTCTAGCTCCAACACCACTCAAGGTGCTCTCTCCATCAAGAACCCTAAACCTCCAACTTCGAACATCAAGCTCCCTCGGTCTGCTTAAAGCTCGTCCCTCATGCACCTTTAACCATTCTTGCAACCCACAATCTAACTTGCATCCCGAACCCTCTCGCTAGAGCTCCAAAGACCTCTTTTGGCTTATCCTCCTTCCTCGTGTGGGAATTGGTTCCTATACGATTCCAAAAATAGGATTAGATTCCGGGCTAAAATTAAAAAATAAGATGTTGCTAGATGGTAAGAAGATAGAATGGCCAGAAAGATAATAAATTTACTTCACCCCTATCTGTTTTTAAAATTCAAAATGGGTTTTTGCAATTTCGGGCAGCCTAGATGGGGAGGTTAAAAGAAATATATTTTTTCAAGATTTTTACTTGATTCCTCCCTTACGGTAAGGTCTATGTAGTAAATTTTTTAAAGCCAAATTCCAATTTGAGAACCTTCATCTAGAAAATTTTAGGTTTCAAGTCCAAAACCGGCAGTCTAGAATTAGGTCTTTTTTATAAAAGAAATTTGAAATATGTTCATAACCAAATCACTACTCAAATTACATAGTGATCCAAGTCAAAAAGTTTACCAATTTTACAAGGGCAGCCTCCAAAACTTACAAAGACAAGCTTCAAAGCTTTTAACAATTGCCTCCTTTGTGTGTTTTGAATAGTCAAGTGTGTTTTGATAGCGAACATTATTTTTGTGTAGTTTTGCTATGGTTTTGGTGTGGTTTTGTTATATTTTTTCACAGGTTTTGCATGTCTATGAATATGGTACTGCAAGATGTCACCAGTATAGGAAAGGGACGTCGTATACATGAACTGCAGTGTTAGAGGATAGATTTGGACTTGTTGTCAAGAAGGGAATTCAAATTGATAGACAACGGTCTAGATTGGAGTCTCCATCATTGAGGGAGTCTGGAGCAACTAACATCGATTTATGTTTGGATGGGTACTTGTATCCAGTAGATCCTCTCACGGGATACCCACCACCCTTTTGAACTTTGAAGAGCTACTTAGAATGTCTTTGTCATGGTAAGTCTAGACTCCTTCGGTATTGTAATCACCTAGTAAGCACATGTAATCAAGTGGAGGGCTTCCAACATCAATTAGAAGAGACACAAGTGCATTCCCTTCGGAAAAACACTAGAGCTGCATGAATCCATCGCGTTGCTAACAGAGGAACTGGATGGTCCCAATAGTAGTTGGGCACATGGCAGCATTGAAGATGGAATCCAACTTATTCAAGTTTAGATGTGTAGCACTTAATGAAGAGTTGCAAAGAATTGAAGATGGTTTCAAAATCAACCTTCTCATTGTCAAAGAACATGGAGAAGAAGCTGCTGCTCATGGCAGCAAGAAAGGCCTTCTTGAAGATGCAATAGCTGATGGCACCAAGAGAGGCCTTATTGAAGATACAAAGGAAGGCATTTAGTGTTGTATCATGTTCAAAGTGTTGTTGTTACAGTGTTTGCATTGGCCACTATCTTCAATTTCCTTCCACCATTCTCCAACTAGTAGCCCCTCTCCCAAGCATTAAACAATTCATTGCGGCAATTTTATAAGGTTTCCAACTTTGCCATAATCTTTGATAGAATCTGGTCTATCCTATCTCTGAGTATCTTTCTTCCATCATTTCCATGTCAAATCGCATTGGAATTTATTGTTTAGTCATTCCTACGTGGTAACCTTTTTTGACGTCGTATTGAAAGAAGTTGGTTGCATTCATCACTCAAACCGCTCTACATTTACATTCAAATGGGTTCCATTAAGCTTAGGAAAGGGTAATGCTACCATATAGCCAAATTAAAGTCCTTGTTTATGTCAGATACTACGCTTGAAAACTCTCGAATACACGTTCTCAATCAGAAGTGATTTGACTTAAGTACACAAAAAATGGAGTTGTCCAATTCCATTGAACTTGCTCTAAATTTGGAGTTGTCACACTCCAATCTATCCATCGTCAACTAAGACTTGTTTGACTCCTATCCATCCATCTCCAACTAGGACTTGATTAGCTCCTCTCAGCCTCTACTTACACACTTCCACATGTAACTAAATGATTTATTCATTAATCCAGTATCTATACTTATCTAACATCAATACAAGTATAAGGTTAGGTATCCCTAAACCTTCGAAGTAGATGCTTTCTTAGATGAGTGAAGACCAAAAACATCACCAAAAAATTTAATTTCTTATAGTGGAAAAAATTACTTTACAAAGCTCAAGTATTGCTCTAATAAAAAAAGACACAAGGGTTTAAATAAGATGTGTGTTTTATTTATCTTCTTCTTCCTATATATACATGCACTTGAGATTTTGTATTGCATGCATCTTCTATTGAAATGAAAAGCATTCTCACTATAGTATTGTACATTTTATAAATTTCAAAGATAATAGAATATGATTTAAACAAATGGAAGCTAAGAAGCATGTGAGGGTAGGATTCTTGTTGATAAAGGATAAATAATTAAGAAGCACCCACTTTTGGAGCCCATTCTGATCCTCCATTGTATTAATATTTCACTTGCACTAAGCGGAGAGGTTTTTGTATGTTTAGAGCTTGAATTGTTTTGTTCTTACAGCATCATTCTTTCTTTTTCAATGGGCAAGTATTGCCAACATCCGCAAGTACATCCGCAAGAAAAGCGTGTCGGAGATATACAAAGTAGAGATATTTTACTATTATCTTTCTCTAGACATGGCAGTCTCCTCGAGGTCACAATTTTGCTCTCTTTACTTGAACATATTGTTTGGATACCTACCTTCATGTTTACAACTCTAGTCTTTATAATTGAGGCCGTAGACTATAGGATTGGATTCCGGGCTAAAATTAAAAAATAAGATGTTGCTAGATAGTAACAAGATAGAATAGCGAGAAAAATAATAAATTTAGTTAATAAAGGATTTTGATGATTCCAATACATCTAGAATATGTAGGACTAATTTTGCTTCCGGAAAACAAGGATAGAAGATTTTCCAATACGTGCAGATATAAGTACCATTATCTTATTTGGGTTGGAAAAGATCAAATTTTCATCAAAACCACGCAGTTATAAGATTGGAATCATTTGAAATAAACTATCAAAAATTTAGTATGGGTACCGCTCAACGCTCACTGCTCGCACGATGGCTTTTCTTGATGCTTGGCTCGAGGAGACCATTCAAAGAGATGGTCTAGGAGACCATTCAAGGAGATGGTCTAGGATAGTGGCGCAAGCCAACAAACTTTGGCAATGGATACGAAATACATGCACAAAAAAATGCGCATAACTTTTGATGTAGGACTAAACGTCATATTTGTTATATTGGCCAATCTTGTTTATATTAAACGCTCAAATAGTGTGGATTTTCTCTCTTTATTTGATTAGAGGTGCCAATATAAACAGTGATAGTGTTTGACCCTTGTCGGTGTTTTTTGACTCTTGTGTAGGTGCAAGAATATAACGTTAATGGATAGGTGGAGAAATACCATGGAAGGAAGGACCTAGTAAGGGGAGACTAGGTTGTCCTACTTGGAGAATAGGTTTCATACCTGGAAGATTGGGTTCTCTTGAGATTAGACTTTCTTCTTCCATGTAGAGAGAAGATTGTTGCCTCATTACTGTTGAACTTACACGGACAATGAAATTATAATGAGATGACAATAAAAATTAGTTGCATGTCTCAAAATAATCATCGCATCACAAGATTTTCTCATCATCGACCCTAAGGTTTGTATGCCAAATTTACCAAAAACCTCAAAAAGTGCTGCCATGTAGGCATTTTCAAGGCCTTTGAATCTATGCCCTTGGCCATTGTGTGAAGCCCCACAAGCTTATTTCCAGCCAAAGAATTGTGAGCTCGGTGGAATTTTTGGGCCCTTGGTCTTTGGCCCCAAGTCTGAATCGCCTCTAGATTGATGGCATACCTCACTACTATGTTCATAGATTGAATAAACTTTAAAGTATCTGGCCATTTATGCAATAGCACTTTCTCAAGATCCTCGACATTCTCAAATCACTTACTATAGAAAAACTGCTTCCTATTGTGCAAATCATATGTGCGGGCCAAGATTTTGGGCACCATTATTCATGGCCTAAAATAGCAAATTTTCCATGAGTATTAGTATTTTGAAAGGATGTTCTTGTACTTATAGTAAACCAAATATATGCCAATTAAGTATGGTGGTCTAATATACACTTACCTCCACGCATATTCTAGCTATGATGTAAACAAGCTGTAGAATGACTTAACAATCAAACAATAAGAATTATAGGATTACTTTAAAGCCCATACCTATTTGTTATGACAAATTATTTTGAAACCAACTATTGAAAATGATTGGATATAAGATTGCTAGGCATACAATAGTCAGTTATACATCAAATGATGGCACCAATAATTATATATAATATCTGCAAATTTTTTTTATTAATACCGATAAAATACTTTGTTGCATAAAGATAAGGCAAAATACTGCACCTTACAAAATTTAGTTAGAACGGAAATTAATCTTAAGCAACAGCAATTGTTGACAAATTTTGATCTACATTATCAAATGTGATAATTATATTACATTCTTGAGCAATGGAGAGAACTACATTATTTTAAGGCTTCATCAATCATATATTTGCTCAAACTAATAAAGTAAAGTTTTATTAAGGCTTCATTAATCATATATCTGCTCATAGCTATATAATTATCCATTAGTTTGCCTACAAATTTGAAATACTAATTTTTGAGTCAAAGTATTGGAGCTCCTTTTATTCTTCAAACATTTTGCAAGGATTTGATCAAGAATGATTTTACAAATTTAAGCAAGTTATGGCCTTGAAAAACATCTACTAATTTGATGTAAAGTACCAACTAGATTTTAGCATTTTAGCAATTGGTCACCTAAGATTCTAGCATTTTTAAGAAAGTCAAACATTTCTTTTGTGTTGGTCACGATGTCATGCTCTAAGCACTCAAATGGTAGCCATGGTCAATGCGCATTTCTCAGGTCTAATTAAAATTTGATTAATAATTATTTTACTAACTATATGTAATAACAAATATATGTATACGAAATGTGATGGAATGTCGTACGAGGTTGCATAAGCGTGTTTATAAGCGTATCAGAAACAACAATACATCCATAGTGGTGGAAATAAGAAGATTGATGGAATGGAAGAAATGAAACAAAAAATAGTAAATAGAAAGGAAGAAGGACATGGAGAAGAAGAATGGAAGAATGGAAAAGCTTGTGGGAGTCCCGATGACGTGTTGGAGTCCCGATGAGTGGGACTGTTTTGATTGTTTTGAAAAAAAATAAAAGAAAATAAGAACAGAAGTGGAGGGGGGGGGGGGAGGGGAAATTTAAACATTTAGGAAAAAAAGGAATTGAAAATAAAAGGAATAATAAAAAAAAAAAAAAAAGGTTGAAGATGAGAATAAAAAGATGAATGGGAATGGGGAATGGAGAAGAATGGGAAACCAAGAATGAAAAAAAAAAAAAAAAAGATGAAAATGGCCATGAAAATGAAATGAAAGATAAAAATAAAAATAAGGGGAGGTGGAAGAAATAAAAATAAGAATGGGGAATGGGGAAGAATGGGAAACCAAGAATGAAGAAAAAAAAAGAAAAAAAGATGGAAATGAAAATGAAAATGAAAATGAATGTAAAGATAAAAATAGAAATAAGGGGAGGTGGAAGAAATAAAAATGAGAAGATAGATAGATAGATAGATAGAATGGAGAAGAAAATGTAGGTAATTTGAAGAAAATGATATAGGAATCTTAAAGGAGTTAGGTGATCAAGATGTACCGGCTTTGAGAAATTAAATGGTTTTGTTAGGGGATGGGCGGGAGTTAGTTTGGGCGGGAATCAGTTAGAGGGAGGTGGCGCATAGTAATGGGTGCGCATCGAAAAATGATTACCAAGGTACGGGAGAGGGGAGTACAAGGCGTAGCGATGGACGAATTTAAAAAGTCTGGGCTCCGAGGATGAATGTGATGCGGTCATACCAAGGCTACTACACCAGATCCCATCAGAACTCTGAAGTTAAGCGCCTTTGGGCCGGAATAGTACTGGGATGGGTGACCTCCCGGGAAGTCCCGGTGCTGCATCCATTTTGCTCCTTCTTGGATTGATTAGTTTACATATGGGAGCATGGCGCTGTGAAGGGAAAGAAATAAAGGGGAAAAAAAAAATTGAAGACCTACTGAAACCCTTTTTGATTTATATCTTAGCAATGCCACATCATCAAGGAGAAGGGGAAAAAAGAATAGAAATAAATAAAAGATCTTCTGAAATTGTATATCTCTTTGTTTTTTTAATTTTTTTAATTTTTTTTATAACCTTGAAATTCCACGGCATCAAGAAGAAGGGGAAATTTTCAAAAATTAAAAAACAAGGACGGAGAGAAGGGAAGAAGAGGAAGAAAGAAAAAAAGAAGAAGGGAGGGAAAGAAAAAAAATGGAAGGTAGGAGAGGGAGAGGGACAGTGGAGAGGGAGAGGGAGGGAGAGGGAGGGGGACAGTGGAGAGGGGAGAGGGACAGTGGAGAGGGAGAGGGACAGTGGAGAGGGAGAGGGACAGTGGAGAGGAGAGGGAGAGGGACAGTGGAGAGGGAGAGAGAGGGAGAGAGGGAAGGGAGAGGGAGAGGGAGAGAGAGGGAGAGGAGAGGAGAGGGGAGTAGGAGAGGAGAGGGGGGAGTGGGGGAGGGAGATAATTAATTCCTTCATAATCACTGTCCTACATGGATTAATTACCTCGATTGGGATAAAATCCAGTAAATGAAGGAATCCAAGGAAGGCTGAAAAGGGAAGGAGGGCGAAAAAAATTATGAGAGAAGAAGAAAGAAGAAGTGTGAAAAAAAAATTAAAAGAATGAAAGAGGAACAAGAAGAAAGAAGAGGGGGTGAAAAGAAAATAAAAAATAAAATAATAAAATAAAATAAAAGAGGAACAAGAACAAGAGGAAAGAAGAAGGGTGTAAAAAATAAAATAAAAAATAAAAGAGGAAGAAGAAACAAGAGGAAAGAAGAAGGGTGTAAAAAATAAGAATAAAAAATAAAAGAGGAATAAGAACAAGAAGAAAGAAGAAGGGTGAAAAAAAAAAAAATAAAAATAAAAATAAAAGAGGAATGGAGGGTTATGTGAATCATGATTAGTGAACCAATTAGTCATGATTATGTTGGTTAGTGTCCTATGTTGTACCATTCCTTGTTGCATAGGTATCCCATTAACCCATCTCCATTGGATTCCATTCTTCCAATTTTTGAATTCCAATTCTTCCCACACTTCCTATCTTTCCAATTTCTGAATTCCCCTCCCTCCCTACTACCAAAGTTCTCATACACCGGGAGACGCCAAACAGTGGAGGGGAAACAATTTAAAAATTAAAATAAAATGAGAAGTAGAACCCCCTTCTCAAAGAAGAAAAATAACAAATAAAACAAAAAAACAAAAAAAAGAAAAGAAAAGAAAAAACAAAAACAGTGAATCACAAAGACACCCAAGAGTTAA
>CM026431.1:17178364-17229405 GCA_014871385.1 Ceratodon purpureus
ATCATACGAAGTGATGTCCGTTGGAAGTCGGAAGCTCCGGCCCCTGTATTGGCCCCACTGTTAAATCCGAAATTTGTACCTCCATGGACCATCTGTAACCAGAGCACACAAAAGAGGGTAAATCAAAAAATAGTAATATGAACATGAACAGAGGCTTGAAGAAGACCAACATGGATTGATTTTTGGTGAATATAAAACGATCATAACGAATTAAGCGCATGCGAAAATCTCTCATGCGCGTTAAGAGTGACAAACGGAAGCACACAACCTGATTGACTCACATAAAGCACAACTGAAGCATTGAGTCGTAATATATCATCAAGGGCCTCTGCAGTGCTTTTTGCATCTGTTTGGGCTAGTTTCTCTCCCAATGAGTTAGCCAGCCCGTGTAGAACTCCTGTAAGTCACAAGCAATCCATGCTAAAGACATCTACCCAAGTTTAACAGACGAGGTCCACACAGAAATGTACGATGCCGTATGCAATTCTACTTGACCTGTTCGGGAAATCACTAAACACCAAAGCATTTTTTGGCTACAATTCAAAAGTCTTGACTTATCAAAAGAATAAAATTTGCGAAATACACTTCCATCACATTCTTAGCAAAAGCTTAACGGAGTCACTGACATCACTTACGCAGTAAGTGGTGGTGACATTCCTGAGGGGTTGTATCGCTTCTGTAGAGCAAAAGCAGCAGCTGGATCCCCGCCAGTTGGGAAGTCTATTGCTGGTGATACAACGCCATAACCAGTGTTACAAACCTTATCAAATGAAGCGTAAGCTTTTGAGACAGTAAAGTTCAAGGATATCAAGGGCAATCTTCAGAACAACATGAGTGGTTTCTCATTGACAATTTCAGAATGAATCAGAATAGGGTTTCTGAAATGGAGCGAAAGTGGTAAGAGGTGCAATTTAAAGCACATGAGGATGGCTACAGCAATGCAAATAACCTGCAAAGACACCATTTTCTGGCAAAGAGCCATTCCGTAGATTCGCCGTGGCCGCACCATCAGTCGTATTCTGCACCAAAAGAATGCTGTTGAGGTCCATCATACATGCAAATAGCACCCACTTCAGAGAAAACGATATCGTTTCCAGGGCAAAGTTACAATGTAAAAGTAAACCACTCTCACATGATTACATCATCACCAAGATGTAACCTAGCTTGAATCTGGAGGAACTGCAAGTATAATTTGTCACTCCCATATGATCCATATTCGTTTTCAATCTGCAATAACGAAGTTAACAAATGTACAAGTAGGATTTAGAAGAGTGAGTATTGACTAACAGATTACTCATAACCTCACTGAGCACGAAAAATTAATCTATTCGTCGATAGAAAATACATGGTGGGAGCTTGAGGAAATTCACCTGGATCATAATAACCGGACCGCCTGCTGAGAAGAGTTTAGGCGCCACTATTGGAAGCAGTTTCTTCCACCAATTACCAACCTACCAACCAGCAACGAACTCCTAAACTTTCAATAATGCAATGACCAATTAAAAAAAAACAAAATGAAGCTCTTCCCATGCTCAAAGACACTGAATAACATGTCTATCCTTCTAATAGCTTTGTATATTAAAAAGGCACTATACAATGAATTAGACCACAAACCTGGGCAGTATATTGCCCATCCGAGGACCGCAGTTTCACCGGAGGCTCCAATTCAAGCAGCCACGCAGGGAGACCACCAAAATCCCACTCTGCACACCCCAAGTCACTCCAGTGAGAACCTAAAATTCATCTGAACATCTGAAGGGCATCACAAGCAAGCATCAGAGGTTTGCATACCTCCGCAGATATAAGGCCCAATGCGGAGCATCACCAATAAATCGAGATTCTGAGCCAGCTGCAAGAATGACAACAGGTCTGCAGATCCATTGAAGTTGAAATGACCAGGTCGAGGTTCGTGGAGGTTCCAAGGAACATAGGTTTGAATCGTTCAACCCCAGTGCTTTCACTCTCAGTAACCTATCCATCCAGAGCTGCAGCAGCCAAAACGTACAATCAGTGAGCATTCAGGTGAAAACATTCAGGGTTTCGTCAAGACTTAAGATTTCTTAATGAAGGTGTATCGAAGGGGAATTTGTTCATGCCTGTGGATGTACACGGAAGTAGTGCAAGTCACCACCAAGGATTCGAAATGGAACCCCATCTTTCAAAAACATATCGTCTTCAATGACGAAGCTGTGGTTCAAGGAAGACTCGGCCTGCGAAATGAATCAAAATCCTCAACGATGATGACTTTCCAATTTCAATCTCATTACTGGGATAGCTGGCGGTGCACTCAAGAGGGATAAACAAAATCACTTACACGTACTCTCTTCCAAATAGGCACAAGGCTGAAAGTGAGGAGAAGCTTACTCTCACGGAGATCCACACGCAAGACAGTAGCGTCGCCATGAAAACCACATTGAGTTTCATCGCTTCCCAAGCCATTGACATAGCAGATCTCAAACAACAGCAACTGTAACCTCGTGCTTTTGAAGTCCTCGTCGCACTCGAAAGGTGTTGAGATTGAAGCACAAGATTGAATTGCAGCTACTTCAGACGTCTACACGATGGCAGCTCCTTCTCCTGTAAATGTAATCCCCGAAGTGACCGCTCGAAACACACACATCATCCATATTGGAATCTGGATTCCTACTCCAACATGAATTAGCTAACCCGTCACTCCAGTGGTCACACTAGTTTCGCCGACCATGCTGAACAATGACCACTACAACTGCTCAAGCATGGCCCACTCAGCAATTCACAAGCAGCAACAATAATTGCAGACACCCCATTGTCCCCATCCACACGCTGACACAACACAAATCTCATTCAAACACACTCACCACATCAAAAACAGAAAACCTCCTCAACTTGAACCCTCCCACAACCCCAATTGTACAATAACCCTGAATCACATCAAAACCACAATCCAACATAACAAAACCAGATCAACCCCAATGACCTCCTCCAATGACTCCAGCTCAAACCACAAGCTACCTGAAATCACAGTGACTCCAAACACCGGCAAAACTCCTCAACCAGCAACAATCCCACTCAAAATCTACCTTGAACCCAAACTGAAACCCAAATTCCCAAAACTTTTGAGTTCCTCTACCTCATGAGATGCAAGACACAAACTCTGGGCATGTGCCTCTGAACCATCACTGCTCTGAACTGAACAACATGTAGAAAATCATACATTTTGAGCTCTAAATCTGCGTCCCACTTAGATGTGTAGACTCTGGATGTGCATCCCTGATGAATACATGAACTGCCTCCGTTTCGCACAGTTTGCGAAACCCTCTTTCACGCGCACTGTTGGGCGTTGTGGTTGTGTTAAGGGTTTTGGTGTATGTGTGTGTTTGGGTTTCCTGGTTTTGTTGAAGGTTTTTTGTGCGTTTGGGTGACGCAGGAAGGGTAGCTATGTCCTCGTCTGCTCTGCCTGCTACAAGAGGAGTCCGCCATCGTGTTGAAGATCACCCAATTCAATTGAGTTTTTTGGATTACCATCTTGAGTCCAATCCGCCTTGATGTAGGGTCCGATTGGGAATGTAGATAGCTACCAGTGTGCAATACACTGTCAGCTATGGGTTTCAGCTACATGATTGACATTCATGTCATGTTTTCAGTGACAAGTTACAACCACCGTTTTCAGAGATTTTTTTTCCGAATTTTATAAAGTCCGTTGCTATTGGATCCGAATAGTGATTAGTTTGAAGTAATTCTCTACAAGCCTGGAAGAGCTTAAGGAAATTGGGATGGCAAAGGTATCTTGAGCGTGTTTTATCTGAGCATCATAGATGGAAAAACTGTACAGGTAGAAGAGTCACAACCTGTGTGGACGAAAGAGATGAAATCTTTTTCTAGCAAACGGGAATCCTGAAGCTCCATCTCAGTAATCTACAAGTTTGAGTGGTTCTGACTAGAGAAGTTCATACACAGAATGGAATTAGAGTACTGTCTATTGGCACAAAACTTCACTGCACATGTAGAAAGCAAGTTTTAGATCCTTAGAAATTTTTAGGGTGCAGGGTCTGTGCACAATGTTTTACTCCGGTATCTATGTTCGAAGACGTCTGGCATCGCTGGGATGCTGCACCAGTGCCTGATGATACTGCAAGGCAATCTTAACAGCTGACTCTTATGTGAAGCAATTATTATCCCCGTTTAGTATTCGGATTTTTTCCGTGCTCTGTAATCTCAAAGTAAGTCATCGTTTCCCATACTTATCAAAACCTCTCCAGAAGAGTAGTTCCTGCCAACATCGACTTCAGTAACCCATAACTGTGTCATGCTAACACCGCTGACTACAGGGTTCAGTCATTCCTCTCCACAGATGAATCAAGAGGAGAGCGTCAATATTTGCTATAGAGAATCAAATTTCGTGGCATATTAAATGATACATTACAAGCATGCTTGACACTAGTATATTTAATCCTTCGATACTCTACCAGTAACAGACTATGCATCAAACGATAGAAGCCAACTTTTGGGTCACATGTGCGTCATACTTTTAGAACATTGTCACATGTGTTGTAAAAAGTACTAGTTTTTACGTCACTCATATGTCATACCCTACCAGCCGGTAAGGGGGTCGGCCAAGGGAAGGTTGGGAAGTAGTGGTGTGCGGAGCAACACAGAGAGATAGAGGGAGAGAGGAGGAGTGGAGTACTGGGAGCAAGGAAGCGGGGGAGTGTCCGAAGCGAGAGGGTTGTCATTGGTTTTCTATAAGATGTTACAAATCTTTGTCCAGACATAGCTGCAGTGGAGTATCGGAGGAGCCAGCGTATCATTCAAACTGCAAAGCATCAATCCGCAAGCCATCTGTGTCCGAGGTATCTCTATCGTAGTCTGAATTTATGGTTCTAGGTGTGTATAATAGTATATTTGTGATCGACAGCTTGTGCCGAATTTTGCTTCTAAGTCTGCATTGAGCTCATGATGCATTGTATGCTTAAATATACTTCTGTCAAATATGCTTGTATTGAAGCATTTATTGTGCCACGAAAGTTGATTCTCTATAGCAAAGGTTGATGCTCTCCTCTTGATGCTGGTTGTGCAGCTTTGGAGAGGAATGAGGCTCGCCATTATGGGAAATCACCTGTAGTCAGGAGTGTCGGCATGGCAGTGTTTATGGGTTACTGAAGTTCATGTTGGCAAGTTTTATGTTCTAAAGATTGGCAAGAACTTGTTCTGAGTCTGCATTGAGGCTCTTGTTGCAATCTCGTCTTGAAGCTAAGTTCCTTCACGATGGCTTCAACCACTCCGGTTCTCATGGTAAATCAATTCCCAAAAGGAGCACTTGTACTGATGAGTACTTAGGTCTGTTTTTCCTCTTGCTTCTTATTGATATAACAAAAACATGATTAAAATCTTAGTTGTAGTATTCTACTGCATCGGTAGAATCTAGCCTCGAGGTGTGCCTAATGTTATTCATTCTAAACTGATGATTGTTTAATACAATACACAGATTGTGGCAGTTGCTTTGTTAGTCATCTACGTGAGCAGAAGGTTGCTGTTCAGGCCGCCCAGGCTAACCTACCGCCAGGACCGACACCACTACCTATCATCGGATGTATGCACCTGCTGGCAAACCCATATACAAAAGCTTGGCCGATTTGGCCCAGAAGTACGGGCCTTTGATGTCCCTGCAGCTTGGACAAAAGCTCTGCATAGTTGCAACATCCGCCGAGGCAGCGAAGGAGTTTCTCAAAGTCCAGGATGCCAACTTCTCGTCTCGGCCACCCACGCGAGCCGCTGAATTGATTCTTCCTAACGGTACACAACCTAAATTTTTTCCTTTCAATGCAATGAAGCGAGGTTTCATTTGTGTCAAAAAAATAGTAATCACTCTTTATGATTACTTTTTTATGATTTCTTTGTTATGATTTCTTTATCATTTGTTTTCAATTCCAAACAACTGCATTAACCTTGTTGATCAAACAAACCTAGCAACTAACGTGTAATCAATCCTCCAGACTTGTTCAATCACGACATGACGCCCGTTCTTCGACATCTAAGGAAAATCCTCGTGAGTGAGCTAATATCGGCGAAGCGGGTGGAAGCATCCAAGCATATTCGAACAGAGGAACTTGCCTGTATGGTCTACACTATATCTAAACAGACGGCTCCAATCAGACTGAAAACTCAGTTCCACATCATGGTAACGAATGTCCTCACACGCATGATCCTCAACAAACGGTTCCTAGGACAAGAACAAGGACAAGGGCAAGAGCAAGGTGAACCAAATGTCTCCGAATTCACGAGTTCATCGAAATCATGGAGGAGTTGCCCCTGTGCTTTGGAGCCATCCACCTGCAAGACCTCTTCACCTGCATCCCCAAGTGGCTCGACCTGCAGGGCTTAGATGCCCGCTTCCGCAAGATCAAATCCCGCATGGACGTGTTCTACACGAACATGATCAGCCAGCACAGAGAGGAGCGCAGGAGGAACCCTGTCTCCGAAGAACACAAGACCCTGCTTGACGTGCTACTGGAGGAGCTGGAGAAACCAGAACAAGGCGTCACCGAAGACAATGTCAATGGACTCATCTGGGTAAGCACACTCCCACATCGTCGAACTCTTACAACTTAAAACATCACTTTGAATTCTCAAATCACAGATTCAAGGATATATTGCAGGATCACATCATATCCTTAGGCAAAAATTCAAACTAAGGGAAAAACTTATCTTATCCTTTATTTCCAAGTGTCTTTGCCAGCCGAATATCTCCAAAACGAGATATAATTCATTACTTTGCCAAAATAAGATTGGAGGTTTTAAAACACACTACATTTTCATGTTTAGAGAGAACTTTCTAAACTGCCAAAGAAACTGCCAATATAGTGAGTAACTCCATCAAAACATCATCTAGATATCAGCAAAGAAACAAATGTAATACAATCCACCATTACTTGAGTAGCACCCAGGAGTATCAAAAATGGTGAATTGAGCTTGCACAATTGGACTCAAATAGTTGCACTGGTGGATCCATCACCAGGATATATTGGCTGCAGGGACAGACACAACCATGCTAACATGCGAGTGGGCAATGGCGGAAATTCTACGAAATCCAACTGTTCTAGAACAAGCAACATCAGAGCTAGACCAAGTCATTGGACACAACCGTCTAGTGCAAGAGTCGGACATCCCAGAGCTGAAATACATGCAAGCAATTGTGAAGGAGGTCCTTCGCTTGCATCCAGTTGCACCAATGCTCATTCCTCACCAAAACACTCATCTTACCAAGGCTTTTGGGTACAACATCCCAACCCAGACAAGGCTGTTTGTGAATGTATGGGCCATGGGGAGAGACCCATGTGTTTGGGAGGAGCCTCTGGAGTTTAGGCCGGAGAGGTTTCTGGAAGGAGGAGTTCATGGAAACACTAAGTTTGAGGGGCAGCATTTTGAGTATTTGCCATTTGGGTCTGGGAGGAGGAGTTGCCTTGGTTTGGCACTTGCTTCCATTGAGGTGCACTTGATGGTTGCGAGTTTAGTGCATGCTTTTGAGTGGTCATTTTTGGATGGAGTGGATGCGGAGAGGTTGGATATGACGGAGGGGGAGAGTTTTTTTGTGCATTTGCGGGATCCATTGATGGTTGTGGCTAAGTCGCGCTTGCCGTCTCATTTGTATCAATGTTAGTTAGAATTTATTACAAATTTAATTATCTTAAATTATTTTTTAATAAATGTATAAATTTCATGACTTTTAGATGTAATATGGTACAAATATGTTTCCATTCTTATTTGATGATTATGTGTTTGACAACATTGCATGACATTAAAAAATATGTAAATTTTTTTGTAAAGTAAAGAATTATTTATATATTTGATAGAAATGTGTTGTAGAGATCTTCCAAAGATAAAAACATATTTAGTAAATTAGGATAATTGAATGGTTGGTTATTATATATAAATGTCAGTCTTTTTATTAAAAAATTACATTTCATTTTATCGATATAGTATTACAATAGAACTTGGAAAAATATAAAATAAAGTTTTCAAATTTACATTTAAAGATGTTGATATTATAATTGTCAACTATTACATTTGGATATAATTGAAAGCCAAACAATTGTTACATTGTTTACATACTTTCTTGAAACATCAATAAAAATTAAAATAAAATAAAAAACTGAAATTGATGATTCTAATTTTTGGGAAAGGTGAAGAATACTAGTTTTGTTAAAAACATACTTAACTATGTGCATTTTTTTTGAAGATATTATATTGAATTCATGACAAATTCAGTATAAGTTTTTTTTCATTTGAATATGTTTTAGCTAAAAAATGTAGAAGATGAAAGTGATGGAGTGAGGCATATGCCACACCCTCTATTGGATTGTAATCAACAAAAATCAAAGAAGGGGGAGGTGAAGCAAATGCCACATCCTTTATTTTACTATAATCAAAAAAGTGAAAAGTGAAAGAGGTAGGAGGTGATACACATGCTTTAATGACATATTTGCATATAGCTTTCATCAAATCATCATCCTAGTATTTTATAAGTCTTAAAGTAAGTTCAAAGTTTTAGAAAGACACATACAAAGTAGATGACAATTCATATACAAATGTCTAAAATATGAATAATAATTAGATAATAAAGAAGTAACCATTGAACTAATGAATAATAGTATATGAAAATTACAAGTGGAATCCTAATGAGCAAAAGAGCAAATAATATAGCCGCAAAACTCTTCAAACAATGTAGTTACAAAATTTTGTTGTAAAGTTGTGAATGGTCTTTGTACCAAAGCAGAAAAGAAATGTTTTGGTGGAGTAGTAGCACTTGAGGAGTGTTAAAAGCACCATTGTCAAAGAATAGCAAAAAGTGAATTAGTAGAAATGTTGTGTTTCAACATAGTATGACATCAGAATAGAGTAGCAAAGCACTAATTTGGTATAATAGTAATTGAATACTGTAGTTAACTAGAGTATTAAAGAAGAACAATTAAAAAAGATTTACAAAAGAAAAACCTTAAAAATGTATCACATTTTAAGAGCTTTAAGATTTATATTTAGGATTTTAATTTGAAGGTTTGAAGTTTAGAATTTAGAAATAAATAAATAAAAAATCTTAATGATGAGATTGAGGTTTCAAGTCGAAATAGGGCAGTTTAAAATTAAGTTTTTTTTCAATTTTTTTTTAATAGTATTTTCGTAACCAAATCATTATTCAAAATCTAAAGTGACCCAAGCCAAAAAGTTTACCAATTTTACAAGGGCAGCCTCCAAAAATTATATGAACAAGCTTCAAAGTTTTCTATAATTTTACATTTTTTTTCCTTTCAAAAATTGTCAAAATTTGAGATTTAGGAATTTTCAAAAAAAATTCCTCCAAAATTTACAAACTCATAGATGTGACTTTTCACTGTTCACTTTTTTTCCAAACCAAAAAAATTTAATGTTATTTAAGTTTTACCATATTGACGAATTTGTACATGCTTTTGGAAAATAATTTTCATGAAGGTCAAAAAATCAATATAAGTCTTCAAAATTTTGCATGGAGGTACCCAACTTAGTTACCTACATGGAAAAAAATATGAGAAAAATGTTTGTTCTAACAATCATCAAGTCTCCTTGGCACCATTAAGACTATGCCTTTCGAGGAAAGCCAAAAATTAAAAATTAAAAAAATATTAAACTTTGGACGTTATAATCTCACAAATGGTAAAGATCCAACAGTTGAAATTTGACATGGTGTTAGTGCAAGTAGTTAGTTGAAGATCTTACGGTTGGAAATATTAGAAAAGGAAATTTTATTGGAAACATACATCAATTTCCATAAAGTGGTCAAAATCTGCAATTTTGAGTCTTGAAGGTCCCAAAACACTCTAGACCTTTAGGGATTAATTAACAATTTTCATCCAGAGGGGTTGTTTTCATTCCCGCAAAGTTATGATCCCGCCGACAATTTTCATCCAGAGGGGTTGTTTTCATTCCATATATTTATTTTCATCCAATGCATGTTTTTCATCTATAGAAAATTTTGCATTTAGCCTTCAATTTTCATCCGACCTACTTCCACTAACGACGTAAGCCGAAGCTGGTTTAGCATGGATAGCATGGCCGTTTGTCGTCACGACAGTTCCATTTTGTCACTACAACAATTCCATTTCGTCACCTCATCAATTCCATTTCGTCACCTCAACCATTCCATTTTGTCACCTCAACCATTCCATTTCGTCTGGTTTCGTCACCAAGACAGTTCCATGATTATGGGTTGATACTAAATGAATCAATTAAACTTTCGCTTCATTGCAAAAGCGGTCAAATCATAAACACCAATTTTGAGCTCCTCACAATTCTGCTATCTAGACACTGAGAGCACCCACACAGCAAGCTGCCAAGAGGCCCACATTTTTTCCGAGTTCCTCTAATTCCTTTTCTATTTGGAAGCTGGCTAAAGCAGCTGAACAGTACCACCATGAACTGCAAACATTATCTCTGAAACATCTCCTTCTGTCTATCAGATTGTCCAGAACATTGAAGCTTCGTTAACGAACAAGATGCTGCAAGGTAAAGGAAATATTATTATTTTATAATAAAATAATCAGATACCTGAGTTTTCCTTCCTTCCAAATTTGCAAGTTCCTCGTGTACCTCTCAGAAGTGATTATTGAAAAAGTAGTAATGAATTTTTTTATGCAGGAGCCAATCATATATTATTGTACAAATCTGCCTCCACACATTCTTGTGCAATTTCGAAAATTCATTAAGATACTTAACTATTACATAAATATCTAATTAAGCACTACAATATTCTTAATATTTATACTATGCAAAAATTTCAACGAATGCAGTCCAATCTAAGCTTCAGATATAACATATTGTAATCCTAGAGGTTTACAAGGCCCAGGTAATATTTGGAAATAATTTGATTTACACCTTGTGATATTTGGTTCAATACAACATTCTATGATGCTTCATGGTGACAATTAAGGATCAGAAAGTGGAGTGCTGTCAATAGAGTCTTGCGTAGATGCTTCTTGTTTGGGAACTTGCTTGTTACTTGGGACTCGATGGCGTGGGCACTTGATCAAATCCATTCCATTCATTTGTGTAGTTGGGCCGCAATGTGAGCCTGGCCCAACATGTGGAACTTGTTGAGGTTTGCCATCTCCAAGGTATGATGGAGGTTTGATGGAATTAGAGACATTCGGCCCTCCACGTGGTCCAAATGGTCCATTTTTTTGTGTATGCCAAAGTGGAGGAGAAGTAGGATTTAGAACATTGTCTTCTCGTGCCGCTACAAGATTGAATGATGAAAAGAAGTGAAGAACAAGAATTAAAATAGTCAATATAAGTTTAAATCTTTTGAATGCCATTTTGGAATTCTAAGAATATAATGTGTTTGCTATGGAAATGTAAAAGTACTAGTGCAATTAAGTCTAAAAATATTGGGGTACTTTCAATACTTCAAGTATTTGAAATTCTCACAATTGTCTGAAAGCAACCTACAATATTCCAATTCAATTTTAAACTATAAAGTGAACATATGAAGATACTTTGATCTTAATGGTGGGCTCTATGTGTATATATACATTTCTAATGGTTCTTTTACATTTATGAAGTGGGTAGTACAGTAGTACTTTTACATTATTTGAAGTATTTTTTACTTTTTCAAACCTCGGAATTCAAAATATCAACTCTTTTCCCTTTTTAAAACTATTCAAAGTACTTTTACATTATTTCAATCAACTTTACATTCTTTCATTCCTATTTAGATTATTTCAATCCTCTTTACATTATTTCAATCCTCTTTACATTATTTAAATCCACTTTACATTATCACAATCCACTTTACATCATTTTAATCTACTATGCATTTTAATAAAGTAATTAATTTTCAAAGTATTCAAAGTACTTTTATAACTTTTACAATATTCAAATTATTATTTAATTTTTTATTTTTATAATTCAAAATTTTAACTCTTTGTTTTCAGTTTTGATTTCGAAGTACAATGATAATTTCATTTGCACCCTAATAAAATGCAAACGGATTATATTCAACATATTAATTTCTGTTAATAATAGAAAGTGCTTTCAGAACTTAATGGTTTTTTGTTAATTATCATAATGTCTAGATGGTTTCTAAAAACCTTATTAGTTTCACAATTTTGAGTCATGAATAAAATCCAAGAAATGGAACATTGTTTACTAAAACATGATTATAAATAGGAGAAAAGGGAATATTTTCGAATATTCCATGGAATATATTATGCATGGTGTTTTCTAAAAATGTTAGACCATAATGGTATCACAGAAATATCCATTCAAATTCTAGTAAACTTAATTTCTATGAATATTTGTTGTTATGAAGAAGAAAACTCGTAATAGAAATTGGAAAGTTTGAGTCTTAGAATGAAATTATAATAAAAGCCAACATGTTTATTTTCCTTCTAATTTGGTATTCATCTCAATTATTGGAATTATAAATATAATAGATTATAGCATTTATAGAAGAAGCAATCGGTTTGTTCTTGTTTAAAGACAAATTTCTATATAATATTAGAACCATAAAATTAAAAACCATATGATGTCAATAAGAAACCAAGCTTTGAGATTCATTATTGCTATTACTTGCATTTCAACTAATAACAATTAAATTTCATGTGGTTAAAATCACATAACCTTGTAGTATCTACTACAATAAAGAAATTGACAGAATCATACACACGAAGTTCTAAAAAATACTTTACCATGATTGCAAGTAACTTCCATTCTTAAACTAAAGACTTTTTTATCATTGAAGATGTCAAAAAACATATCAAAATGATTAAAAAATTATAGTTGAAAGTATAGTATACAAAGCTGTCCATTTTTATTTTGGAATACTCAAAACGTGTCAAATTTATATTCTAGAAATTCATATTTTTGAAAGAATAAACTTAATCCAGAAACATGTCTTTTATTCAACATAATATATTAATATGAAAATACGCATATGGTCAAGTTCAATTATAATTTCTTATAATAAATTTAATTTGTGATTTTTTAATTCATTCTTTAAACTTTTGAATTAAGTTCATGAATCTTTCAGTATGTCACAAAGAACGGGTCTAAGTCTTTTTGCTATGTAAGCTGATCCTAGCTCATGGTATGTTTCATATCCTTGGTTATAAACATCACCCTTTTCTTGGAGCTATCTTGCTTGTTTCGTTGAGAGTTCCAAAAGTCTGCTGTATTGAGGTCTCTCTGTCTTCCAGTGGATAAATAATTAAGCTCTAGACCAAAGTGGTCCCCCTCTCTCTTCCTCACTCTCTCTCTCTCTGCCCTATCCGTTCTCTTGGCATGGCTCCCATGCCGATCGTCACACAGGCATGGTTTCTGTCCATGTGGATGTTTTGTCTTGATGTCCCTGATGCTGTTGTCTCTGGAAATGCTTCCGCCGCTGCCAAGGAGGCAGACTTCAGACCATCCTACTCAAAAGGAGAGCAGTTCCATATACATTTTCAGTAGAAATCAGTGCTTTATGGCGCTGGTAAAAAACCAGGAAAACGATACCGAGTTTTGCATCTTCGTAGATTAATGGGCTTTTGCAATGGACGGCAACGATTGCCCGGAACTGTGAGTGGTATCACTAGTAAGGAAGTTACTGTGAAAAAAAGGATCGCAGATGGTAAAAGGGAACCAACACAAACGCAGAAATATGAGTACGACAACGGGGAATGGGGTGGGCTTTTGCGGGAACGTGTAAGAGGGGTCGCATCGCCATATACATTAAAATGGCCAATTTACGTTATATTGGCCACTCAAATAGTGTGATTTCAGTTCATTTTTCCACTTTATTTGAATAGTGTGGCGGCCAGTATAACGTAAACTGGCCATTTTAATGTATATGGCGTTTCGCATTTTGGGGGGCGCACCAATTTTGGAAAAATACTCTACTTAGAGTAGAAGAAAATTGGAAAGTGACGGTCCCGGGTCCTGGAAAAAGCCAGGATCTGTTGTAGTGTGTAATCCCCTGCCACCCTTCAAAATGCCCCTATTCATGCTGCTCAAGTTATTTCGTAGGGCGGGTTTCTATTGATTGGGGAAATTCCAATGGAAAACCCGGGAGGAGTCATGAGCACCAAATATCGCCATGGGAGGTTCATTGGGGTGAATGCAGAAATCCTTCAAAGGGGATTTTGTACTTCATGAGGTTGAGCAACCTCACAGTTGTGTCACAGTTGTATCCTTTAGATTTCTGTTAAATACAAAATGGTGTATATAGTACAAGCTGGGTGGGACACTCGAAGCTATACTTTAGAGTTTTCACTTGTGCAGAGCAGAGGCCACTCAACAATTGGGTCCATTGCAGATTCGCAGAGTACAGCTGACTCAGGTTCATCATGTCATGCAATGGTGCACCAAATATCAGCTGCAGGAAAGATGAATATATTTCAGCTGTAGATGGTAAAACTCAATGATAGTGTACCACTTTACAGTACTGCCACCTTGTTAACTTCCAAATTGAAGAACGTTGGTGTGCACATACCAATTGCCTGTTATATTGTCGGGATTTTTGTTCCTCAATTCTCGAATGGAAGCAGAGTTGGAAAGAAGTGAGCAAGTCTAATGGATAAAATCTTCAACCTTGGTATTGACTAATCGACCTTCAACTAATATATGATGCCTTGATGTTTCATCACTCAAGCTACCCTTCGAAAAGATCATCAACAATAAATTAATTAATTTCAAGAATGTTTGCAGTGGTGCTTAGTTTACTGAGAGCTGGAAATCACGATGAGGTGTGGAGATCAACATCTGGGTTAAACTTCAGCGGAGTATGAGTCAGCAAGTCCCACGAGCTTCATTAACGGCAATACCAATCCACTGAGAACAACTTCTGTTAATTGGGAGAATTTTCTGTCTGTCGGAAAAGCAACCACCAGTGTGCAACCTTGCATGTGGAAAGCAGTTAATTTGTAGATCACTACAGATGACAGTTTGTTTTTTCTTCTATTTTGAAAGGTCTAACAAAGGATTTACATCCTGAAGAGAAACAGTCAAAGAGTAACTTAGCGCTAATTCTAAATCATTGTGCCATGGAATCAATATTACATAACAAATTATGGCTGCCTTTGCCAAATTGTTAACTGTGCAGCTAGTTACTCATGCACTCAGACAAACAAATGGAGAGCAATATCTGTATATTTAGAGTTTCCAAAGTCCAAGGAGGTGGTCCAATGCAATGGTCAGTACGTCAAGTCAGAATCTCAAACTCCACGCAAACCAGGAGACAATTTGACATTGATTTGTGTTGAAGCTACCTAATACTCAGTCTTTCCCTACTAGATGCAAGTGACCAATTGTCATGGCTTTTTCTTTAACAATGGGGACCCTACTGAGCGCCATAAACATTGATCACTTGCATTCAGAAATATCACCTCACGGTTGTACTTTGTAATTGTCTTTGAAACTTTAGATGCCCTGTCTAATTTGTACTCCTACCATTGCAGTGACCTTCATGCTACCCAACACATTACTTGTACAAGTCTTGTGTATATAAATTACACTCACTTTCCAGCATTCATGGACATCAATATGCTTGGTCGAATTTTCCAACTTGTCTTGAGAGAATCTGAGCAGAATTATCCACTCAGGTCATCAAACATAAACATGTCTGTATTCATAAGGTAATAGGATTATACATGTCCAGATGTCCAGACTCAATTGCTCGGACCCATTTGAAGCATCAAATGCAGTTGTGTAGGTAGCCGCCCAAAGACAACTTCTGGGCTGCTACCCCGCTGCCACTCACTGACTAAACTTACTTAAATTTACAGCTGACTCTGACTCGAATCGTGTGCTTCGACCTCATTTTCGGGTCGTCCTAACGCCCTCAAACCACACTCCTGAAAAGAATACAACATTCAGCTCGACAACATCATATATTGATAGTCTGAAATTCACAGTTATATAATATCTTCTGAGAAAAAATGGTACCTAGGCTGCTGAATTCTTCGCCTCTACCCACGTGATGTTTGACTCAAAAAAGGCAAACTTGAGAAAAGCCATATCAGTGTAAGCCTATATTTCAGCTGCATCGTTGTATTGAATTCCATCAACATTTCTACTCAGGGTGGTGTTGGAGCCAGTGATGGAGTAGCTCCAGTTGCTGCATTTCCTGAAGTTGAGGGTCCTGTAACTAAGTTATAACTTCAGCTGAACTGAGAATTGGGTGAATTCAAAGCTGGGGCAATGGATACCTTTAGAGATGGTGGTCTGATGGTTGGTTTGTGTGTGACAAGTTAGCCAGCTGCTACAAGATTGTTGGTACAAAATTGCCGGTCAGAACGGCCGCATCTGCTGAGGATGATCGAGCGAATTGTTTTGAATTGTCTAGATCTATGGGGCTTCTTAAAAATGTGAGTCTCGTAGCGATGTTTTGGGTTAGGGTACTGTTTTCCTGGGGCAATCACTCTGTCGATGCGACGAGTGACACCTACGTCCACTTCGAAGTACTTGGCAACTATGAACCGCCAATACAGTGCCTGTCAGACACTCCTGGCGTGCCTGAGTTGGGTGTCGTGCGTGGCACTAGGTGTCTGTATTCACAACCAGTTCGGTTCAAGGAGAATGCCACCGGTCCGGTGTTTTCCTTCAGCACAAAATTCGAAGCCAGTTTGAATCTTATACCACCCCCTTCCCGTCTGCTCGGATACGGAGCATCCGGGACGAATGGACTAACCGGGTTCACGTTCGCCCTGCTTCCTCACCTTACCGAGGCCCCTATTGGCGATGGAGGCTACATGGGCCTGCTCAACGCAACTTCCGACGGCAACCCTGACTCACACATCTTTGCTGTCGAATTCGACTTTGTGCACGACTCTCAGTTCTCAGACCCGGACGATGGGTTCCACATCGGGATCGACGTCAACAGCATGAACTCAACCGCTTGTGCCAACTTAAGCGGGCCCAGTGTTCTTGATGAAAATCATTATTGGATCCTGCAAACATGGATAGACTACGATGGCTCAACACAGTTGCTGAATGTGACCACGGCCGATATCACTGCCTATGATTGTGCTCAGCTGAGCGGGGAATCACCACCAGGTTCTCCTGCTAGTTTTTTAAGCCGGAAGGTCGATCTCTCCAATGTGCTCAATGAGCACATGTATGTCGGATTCACGTTTTACAGGACAATTCAAGCTAGCGGTCGATATATCAATGCTGTGGCGCCATGGAGTTTCAGGACTTCTAACTCGACTGGGCCTGCTGCTCATAGTGCGTCGTTGCCATGCGATCGATATAACCCTACGTACTTTCAACGGCATCAGTATCAGATCGTCTTGGTGATCATTCTCGTCGGTGTCACAGCCATGGCTGTCATTTACGCCGTGCTTTACAAGCATTACAGTCAACGGGTGGAAAGACGAGGATGGAGGTTCAATGTCGACCAGCTGGGAGCTGCGGATGATCCCCACGAGTTCACGTACCGGGAACTGGCGTTGGCCACGAAGAACTTCGATCCGAAGCAGACGCTGGGGAAGGGGGGTTTCGGGAGCGTGTACAAGGGCTTTCTGCCGGGCAACAGACAGTACGTGGCCGTGAAACGAGTGGCGCAGGGGTCGGATCAGGGCGAGCGCGAGTTCTTGGCAGAGGTGATGATCATCGGAAAGATTCGGCACCGTAACCTGGTGAGGCTGCAGGGCTGGTGCCACGAGAGAGGTGAGCTCCTGTTGGTGTATGATTTCTTGCCCGGCGGCAGCCTCGACAAGCTTCTGTTCTACCCTCACATCATTGAAGCCGGACTGCCGACAAGAGTCAACGAGGAATCTGGATTGGCTGCCGTTGACAAGACTGAGGTCATTGCATTCCCTTGGAACCGCAGGTAAGGTGTGCGCTGAATCCACGCACTGTTCTAAGTATCTGAAGCTCCACTACCATGTGCAGAAGGTGTCGTTTCTCATTCCTTAGAACAGGCCGTGGCAACATTGTTTTCACGGCCTAGTTCCAGAGAGCGTGAGAAGCGACATATGAGACAAATAGTGGGGCTTGCTCTCTAGGCCACTATTGGCCAAAGAAGTGTTGGTCCGAGGTTCAGGGAATGAGAAACGACGCCTTCTATGGTATTGCTCGAGTAGTGAAGAGAGAAAGAGAAATTATGTCTAAATTTGGTTGTAGACGACGGAAAGCTTGCGAACATTGGGTTCAACCTCTTTTCTTTGTAAGGGATGCTTTACATGGGGAGTCAAGCCATACATGGGGATGATATATGGGGTTGGAGAAGGGCAAAACTCCTCTCAACATGATTGGTCCATTTCTTGTAATTCAAAAAATTAACCAATCACAAATTGAGAGGGTTTTTTCCCTCCTGAAAGCCCATGTTTGGCTTGACTCCCCATGTAAAACGTCCCTAACATGCTTCGCAAGAAGGACTAGATTAGTAAGAATGACTTAGCAAGAAGGACTAGAGTAGTACATGAGAACTGAGCAGTAGTTTCAACGCGTGTCCTCCATTTTGCGGTAGTTTTACTGGTCAATGGGTTTCCATCATGCATAAACGTGAATCTTAGAGAGGGAAATTATAGAATGTGAGACCATGCAAACGCTTGATTTCCATCGCAGCATTGTTTACTAGTCCCACATGAGAACTTAGGCCACGATTGTGTGCAGGTTCAAAGCGATTGTGGATGTAGCAACGGCGCTGGTGTATCTGCATACGGAGTGCGAGGAACGCATCATCCATCGAGATGTGAAGGCAGCCAATGTGATGCTGGATGCCAAGTTCAATGCTCGTCTTGGAGACTTTGGCTTGGCCCGCTCGTACAATCACAGCTTGATGACGCCAAAGAGCACCAACGTCGCCGGCACCTTGGGATACCTCGCCCCCGAATTGTACAACACAAGTAACTTGTCCACCTTTTAATCTCTTGAATATATATGTATAGACACTAGTAGCATGCAAATGTGTCACTTTTGACTGCCGTTGGAGGTGCTCATCAGTCCGGTTTCGCCACAACATACAAATAAAACTGATGCTTGCTAGTCGGATTCGTCACAATAGACAAATAAAAGTGACACTTTTCTGGATTTTCAGTCAGTTGGAAGCGTCGCTTCTCCTTCCATTGAGAAGGTCACTCAACTAGTGGAGTTTGAGTGACAGGGAATCAAACGGAGCAGACAGATGTGTACAGTTTTGGAGCTTTCTTGATGGAAGTGGCATGTGGGAAGAAGCCGATCTACAACGAGGATGGCGTGGGGGTGGCGTTAGTGGAGCACGTATGGAGGCTGTGGGAGGACTCCAACATTGTGGCCGCGGCAGATCCACGGCTGTTAGGAGAGTTCAATGCGCATGAAATGAGATTGGTGTTGTGCTTGGGGCTGTTGTGCTCCCACCCGAGCTCTACCATGCGACCGTCCATGCGTCGCGTGCTTCTTATCCTCAATGGCGACGTCCCCCTCCCGGAGGTGCCTCTGTCAAGACCCAGACTCGACGACTTCTTTAATGAGAGATGTGTAGCGCACGAATTGTCTTGGACCACCAATTCCAGCTCCTATGGTACTGCATCAGCACCTCCCGGAAGAGCTCCAGATTTCCATTAGTCACACAGACCGTGTGAGGTGATAGGAAAGCTACAGGTGCACATTCATCTTAAGAACACTCTTGTAGCAAAAAATTGACATAGGAAATGACTTAGTTAAGAAATAACTCTGAATTAGTAAAAGACTACCCCACGAAGGACCGAAAAAAAGTCCATATGTAAAGGGATTCATGTAAGGTATTCCATTAGGAGTATTTAAGGTGAAGTGCTTCCTACAAGCATAGAACTTTTGGTGAACAAAAAAAGTAACAATGATTGCAAAAAATAACAACAGAAACTCTTTGTTGCCGAAAAAAAAGGAGGCTCATACATGTAAGTAGAGGATAAACTTCGATATCAGAGTGGAGAGGTATCCAACAAAGTGATATAGCTAGTCTTTCGACCATCCAATTGAATCATGAACATCGTCATACCATCATTTTACACTTTGTTCTTACGTAGAGTGCTTCTCCCCGTGGGTAGTCGACTGTAGTGCCAGCGATCTCCATCCTTCGCCTGAAACATCACCGTCTGACCCATGGATGAAGTGGATGGAGAAGACAAATGAGCAGCTGTGAGGATGAGGAGCATAGCATTCGGTGAATGAGAAGCTGTGAGAATGAGGGTCCATGTCAAGATACGAGTAAGACTTTTTCATGCTTCATATTATTATATTGCGAATTCCATCCACTCTGGGATTCACAAATCACTCGAAGGGCTGGTTCGTAGAACAATAGACAAAACAGAGATTGTAAACTTAAATTTGTTTTCTTGTGATTCAGTATTGACATGTAGTAAGAGAATGACATATACCGAGATGTTTTGCAATAATTTCTTAATGGTGTACGACTTGAAAGTAAAGAAATTGATAACATGTTTCTGTTATCTTGGTTTGCAGTTGGAGAACCTGAAATGGATATCGCTTGTAGAGGATTTGGATTATGAAAGCACACAACCAGTCTCTATGCATGATTTGCTTCGTGAATTCGCTCTCCAGAAGATTCTTAGTGACGAGGTTACATCATTCAGGCGAATCTATGTTCGTCACATGATCGTCTTTAAGAGAGAAGTAAAACTCATGAATTGGATGAACGTTTGCACAGTGGACTGTCAGAGCTGGTGAACTGTCAAGTGGAGGATCGAGTGCTGGACTTACGAGCTCTAAATCACCTGAAAATTCTGGAATTTTTCTCAAATCCAAGCATTCTTCACTTAAATTCCTTGGAATTGAATCGCGGAGGATTCTTGTTGTGCTGAAATGCGGTATCAATCTGAGAGAGGCATCATGCACTGGAGAGACTCAGTGTCTTTCAAGCGTCCACGTTTCATACTTGAAATCTGATCGAAACAGGAACAGCCTGCGTACATTTTGGTTGCCTCATGTTCAAATCCCAATTCTGTTGAAAGAAGCCAAAATCTGCTTCATTGATAGGGCCGACACCATCGAACCTGACTTAAGCTCAAGTATGTCTGATTTGAGATACTCAATGGATCGTAGTGAGTGGCATTGGTTGCGTAGCTGCCCTGGTGCAGTTGCCTTGGAGGAGCTAGATTTTAGCAGCTGTTCGACGCTTCAAGAGTTGCCCAATCTGCGGAACCTTACAAGTTTGAAGAAACTCCTCACAACTGGCTGCCAGTCGATTCAAGCACTACGGGGTCTGGGTGACTAAGTTGCCTTGCAGGAGCTTGATTTAAGTGGCTGTCCGAAGCTTCAGAATATACCCAAACTAAGGAAACTTAGATGTTTGAGGAGATTGATTCTCACCGGTTGCCAGTTTATTGAAGCACTGTGGGGTCTAGGTGCCTTGCAGGAACTTGATGTAAGTGGCTGTTCGATGCTACAAGGATTGCCCCATCTTGGCCAACTACAAAGTTTACGGAAACTGGATGTCACAGGATGCTGTTTGGTTCGATCACTCCCGGGTGTGGGTGACCTGGTCTCTCTCCAGGAGCTTCGAGCATCGACCTTTGAGCTTGTTGATCATGATATAATTGGCAAGCTCACAAACCTGCAGGTACTCATTAAATTACAAAAGATATAGATTGATCCAAAGTAGTTATTCTCATCATGTATTTCCAAACTTTCAATTCAACTCCTTTCCCTTACCTTAAAAGACTCTAATCTTTCTGGAAAATTTCATTCTAAGAATCTATATAGAAACATACAAAGTACATACAAATTGAAGAGTTAAACCTTCTACATTAAAGACATCAAGATTAATTATGAAATAATGGCAAACCTCTCATGAATGGTATTTGTTTGATTTCCAAAAATATTATAAAATCCTATGATTGGTTAGATTGGTGCACATATGAAATTAATTGAAAGAGGATGGTCACAAGCAAATTTTCTATACTTCATTGCATGTTTAAATCATTCACAATTTTTTTTAAAGTTTAATTCAGAAAGAGCCTTTTAAAAGCACCATTAAATTATTCATAAAACTAAGCAATTAAAAAATGTAGAAAAATCATCACCTGAAAGTATACCTCTAAATCTATTACAACAAATATCACTGACAAGACTCTCAATATAGTTTCTATTATTGAATTAAAATGGCCTTCCACAAATCGCGAGTCCAGCGACGCTATCTTGTAAGCAGTGAGCAGTGCGCGGTGAGCACAAGATTTCATTTTTTTTCCAAAAAAAGTTTGAATTTTTTTTTTACAAAAATTAAATCTTTTCATCCAATTCTATCAAAAACCATAACTTTAAAAATCTTTCTTCAAAGAAATAATTAAATAATAAATGACACCTATTACCGTGGAAAGTTAATAAAATTGATTTTTTTTTTTAAAACCAAAAAAAGGAAAAAAATTGGAAGAATTTAAACAAATCCCCAAAAAGGAAAAAAAAGAAAAAAAAAGTGCTAAATTTATTTCAAAAAAAGAAATGGGATATAAAACCAAAACAAGGTGGAAAAAAAACTCTTACGCAAGGCCTTTTTGGATTCACAAAGAGAGTATTCTTTCACATCCACTTTTGAAAATAAAATTCCAAAAAGATATAACATTGAAAGGTGGATCCGACAGTCGATTACATAATTTACATTTGGTATCAAAATTAAAAAATTTGTTTTTAAATACACCTTTTTATGATTTACTATAGAATATTGTATAATTGAAGGGGCTTAGTAGATATGATCTTTATTTATAGAAGTTAAGTTCAAATACAAACTAAGCATAAATTTAAATTAAATCCGTTAGCTGAAAATATGAGTCACAAAGTAGAAACTCTTTAGCAATTGCAATTAGTTCCAAAGAAACTTCCAAAGGAATCTATCAAGTGTAGTAAGTTCTAAAAAAAGCATAACCTTGTTGAAACTAAGTCAATGAAAGTATCTACTTTGTAATCCATCTTTTAGAGATATCAAAAAATCTTGTAAACGTGATTGCAGTACTTTTTATTGTCCTATCTTTCTAAGGATCTATCATCTATGACATCATCTTCATGAAATTTATGCGGTTAATTGATGATAGTAATGGAGTACACCTTCCCCTTTCCACCATCTATAGAAATAACATATCTATAACTACAACATGGTATGAATTTAAAACTTATTAACAACAATTGTTTATAAGTCCTCAACCACTTCACTAACTAAAAAAAACCATATGATCAAGCATGAAATCTCTAAAATTCCAAAAAATGTACTGATATTTAGGCTATGGTATAGAGACTACACATGGAAATTTTCTTCAAATATTTATTAAGATATTTTGATAGTAAACCCCTGAAGAAAGATTTCCAAAAACATGTAACAAGTATTATTTCCCAAAACAAATGATCTTGTAATTTTCCATAGCGTCTATAAAATAAAACTCAAAATTAAACCACTTCATGGAACTCTTGAATCTCAAAGACCCATAAAAGTATGTGTCTTTCCAATGAAAAATACATTCAAAGCATACAAAGTGACGTAGGAATCCAAAAGAGGTTTAACAATCACAAATTTATTGAATTTTGCGATAAGTAAAATTAGGCATCCAACTTGAAAAAGATTAAAACAAATAAAAGTTTTTGAAAGTTAGAAAAGATAAATGTGGCCTTCACACCTCAAAGGGATCCATAATGTATTAGCTTTTTAAAATTATTCAACAAAAAAGGTATCTCAACTATGCTGATATTCTAACAATGTTGTTTTTAATTCTTCAAATTGGCACTACACATGGAGATTTTCTCCAAATCTTTGATGTAATACATTGTTGGAAAGCCCTCAACAAGAGCTTTCCAAAAACATACAACAAGCCATATTTCAAAAAAAAAAAAATCTCGTCATTTTCCATGCGAGTTGTCAAAAAAAGTGAATGCAAGAGGCACCCCCAATCCATCCCTCGAATCCGAGGGGTGCCCCCAAGCTTTGACTTTCACTCGCTTTTTTGCTCCATGTGAGCTCGAGCTCAATGTTGGAGGCTCAGATTTCTCTGGCTTTCAGTTTGAAGTGAAGGCTGGTGGCACCTCCGGACCATGGCTCGGATCCGAGGGGTGCCTCGGCCAAGTATTTTCTTTTTGCTTTTTTAAGTGGCTGGTTAGGATTCTCACTCACGGGGAGTTAGCTAGTCTGATTTTGTTGCCTCGGATCCGAGGGGAGAATCTCACCGTGAATCTCACATATATTCTGAGTGAGAATCCTAACTAGGCACTCAAAAAAGCAAAAAAAAATACTCGGCCGAGGCACCCCTCAGATCCGAGGGATGGTCCGGGGGTACCATCAGTCTTCACTTCAAACAAAAAAGCAGAAAAATCTAAGCCTTCAGCATTGAGCTCGAGCTCACATGGAGCAAAAAAGAGGATGAAAGTCAAAGCTTGGGGGCACCCCTCGGATCTGAGGGATAGATTGGGCGTGCCTCTTGCATTCACTTTTTTTGACAACTAGCATGGAAAATGACGAGATGTATTACATCAAAGATTTGGAGAAAATCTCCATGTGTAGTGCCAATTTGAAGAATTCAAAACAACATTGTCAGAATATCATCATAGTTGAGAAATTTCTAATGGTGTCTTTGTGCAATATTTTTCATGGTAGAGCATATGAAGTGGGTAAAAATTTGGATCAAAGGAGTTGTCTCGGATCCGAGACAACCTTCGGATGGGGGGGATTTTGACATTTTTTTTGACAACTCGCATGGAAAATGATGAGATTTTATTTTTTCTTGGAAATATGGCTTGTATATTTTTGGAAAGCTCTTGTCGAGGGCTTTCTTGTCAAAGGTGTCATTGACAGGAAGGATATTCCATAGCGTTTTAAGAAGTGGGTGAATGTCTGTAGCAGTGAATGCATTTTTATAGATTATTAGAGAAGGCATTTTGGAGCTCCTCACCTCCATCAGTGTCCTTGGTACTTTGAGCTCAAAATATTTGTCCCGGGGACGAGAGAGCTCTTAAAGCAAGTTGTGAGAATTTAATGAAGCAGCTTGTGAATGAGAATACGGTGAATTTGGAGAAAGATGTCTTGGAGGTTGGTTATGATACATCTCTTTCTGAGAGGCAAAGAAAAAAGCTGACAGAGAAGAAGGCTAAGGCTGAGGCAAGGATGAAGGAGAAGGAGGACAAGAAGAAGGAGAAGGAGCAGGAGGTCAAGCTCAAGAAGGAAGTTGCAACAAGGAACAGGGAGTTGGCAAAACTTGTTTTGAAGGAAGAGCCAGAGAAGTTGATGTCTCATGTTGGCATTTCTCCTTCATGGACCAGTATGCCTGCTGCCATAGTTTCTCTATTCCCTCAGTTGCCCCATTTTTCTACCCCTTACCTTCTGAGACTCTCTATACGATTCCATGCTCGTAGTTGGATGAGGTAGAGACTAATGTTGAGATCATCAATGATTGTTCTATGGGCATTTTGGAGTTGTTTGATGCTCTTGCGGAGGGGAATGAGCCTTCATGCTAGACCAAGATCAAGGATTGGGTGAAGCAGCATCACGGTAGCAAGGCTAAGAATTTGAGAGGTAAAGAGGCCGAGGCTGCTGTGGAGTTCATCATTTTTGATGTTCCGGAGGAATTACCTATTCTAGATTTAGGCCATGATGGTGAGATTCCCTCTTGGAACAGGCACTCCAAGATTTCAACAGAGAAGAAAATGGAGTCTAAATGGATTAAGGCCCATTTTGAGTTTGCTATGCAGTTTTTGCAGGATGATGGAGCCTTGATTGTTTTTTATCCTTACTCAAAGTTCATTTCAAATGAGCTTATTTCCTGGCCAGAGTGGGCTAACTTTCAAGAGAAGGCCAAATGCTTTGCAATCAATGGCATGCCATTGACTGTTCCAGATTGTCATCTATGCGAGCACAAGACATTTATGGTCAAATGCTTCATCAAGATGGAGAATGTGGAGGAGGATATTCCGAGGTCTAAGTTCCAGTTTTATGACAAGCCTGAGCTTGGTGCCCAACACATCAAACTGTCTCTAATGGACATTGTATTAACCCCTAAACGCCCTGAAAACAACCTGAAAACAACCCTTCTTCAAAGCAAGGTGGATTTTGCAAACTTGGGATCTTAATTAGTACATCTAACCGTAAAATCTTGTAGCTAACTTTTATTTCTAATTTTCTACATGTCCACCAAATCTTACACACTCATTCCTCACCAATTGCAAGATCGTAACATTCAAAGTTGAAAAACAAGTTTTTTTTCCTGCGCAAAAAAGGATCAGCAGAGTTTTAAGGCCCAAATAACCATTTTTTGTATTATGGATTTTGGGGGTTTTGATGCACGTCAAAGAAGACTGAGTTAGCTAATTGTGTTAAAAAAAATCATATTCAAAAAAGTTGTAGAAGGTTGCCAAAAAAATCATTTTCCGTTAGGGGGTATACTGAAATTTACAAACAAAGGCCGTTTGACAATAAAAATAGCATATGAAAAAAATTTGGATTGAAAATCGGAACGGTGGGAACATGCTCTACTGCCTTCTCTATACATAGAAATTTTTATTTTTAAAAAATATCAAAATCTCAATTTTTGGTGATATTTCAAAGTTTCGGCTTTTGGCAGATTTTGGCAGATTTTGGCAATTTTGCTTTATTAACTCATTTTAATTCGTTTCAATTTTTGCTTTATTAACTCATTTTAATTCGTTTCAATTTTTTTTAGTATCTTATTATGATTTAAAACACATTATGTACATTATTAAAAAATCATATTGCCATATAAAATAAATAAAGTTTTTTTGACGCGTTAAGAGAAAGTCTTATGGTCTATGTAATGCGAAGAATTATAATGTGTTTATAAAATATTAAACATAATATTTCTTTTTAAATATTCTTATTATATTTTTTTAAAAAAACTTTAAGATTTAAACAATATTGTTTGCACATTTAAATTAAAGCTACGTCATCCATAGATGAGTTTGTGATGCTGCAAGCCCACAATGAGAGGATTCAATTATTGGTCCATCGTGTGGTTATCAAAGGCTAGAGCAGTATCTTCTTTGTAAATATTTTGAAAACCACTCTATGAGATACTATGTGAGAGTTTCATCGCTTGCAATAAAATTGATTTGCATATAGCAGAATTAAATTCTTTAAAAAGTTTCATGCTTCAATTGACTTGGCCTTGTATTATGAAATTTTTGATATTTTTTAAGAACATATTAAATATATTCGTTTTCCGTACAAAGATTTTTATTGTTAGGATACTATGATCTTACTGTCTTTTACCTAAATGAACTTGTGTAATTTATTCCACATGTGTTCTATATTAAGAACGTGTAATTGTAATAAATAACAAATTTTAATTAAATGTAACAACCATTTGAGTCTTTATATAAAGTTTAACGATCTTTGTTGTATTGTTGTCAAGATAATACGAACATTAGAAAATACCAAGTTTTACTATAAAACATTAATTATTTTAATCAACATGTCGTTCTTTATGGCATTGACAGTAATTTGACTCGAACGGTTGATCCTTGTCGTAATCCTTGTATGATTTGTGGTAGAAGATGTTTTTGCAATCCAGGTTTTTATATTTCCATAGGATGTTTAAGTGGTTGATTATCCGCAGTCATGCGAGACAAAATGACGTTATAAACTTAAAATATTGAAGCTTGTTTTGTAAACTAGACTTTACAAATATGAATATCGTTAAACAACATTGAATGGTAAATACGAAGCTGCAACCTATCATAAAAGTGACGAAAGAAATTGCGCGTGTAGGCTTGGAATTGCGGCCGTACGACCTTTTTAAGAATTAATTTAATATAACGTACATTAAGTGTAATTAATTGGTTCGAATAAATACAATTCTGAAACTGTCCACTTTGGCGGTAATATGTATACGAAAAATTTATTTAAAGTGTTTTTACGTCGTTCTTAATAATCATTTAAAAGAACTTTGTTGCGCTTGCAATTAATATTTAAAAAACCTTTAAATAATAAAAAAATTTAGAATATTTAAATTCAATTTTAAATCGTTTAAGATCAAGCACCTAGTTTCAATTTTAAAGTTTAATGTAATAATATTGTGGTATTAGAAGCTTGCATTCCTTAGTTGAATGCAAATGTTTTCAAACAGAACGATTATCAAATAATAATGTTCATAAATAATTAAACAAATAATATGTTGTTTCTTTGTTAGATTCTACAAATTAATATTTTTAATTTGCGACGTTTTTTTAAGTATAAAACCGTAAGATCTTTTTTTTAGTATGAAACCGATCTTCTGTAGAACTTATAGGCATACAGTCAATTCTAAAAAGCAATACATTCAAGCATATCTAAATAGAAATCCTAAAAACTAAAATTTCAAAAAAATTATAAGTATTTACTTGTATTTATATGCTACTAAAACAGTAAAAAACTACGATGTAAAAACCCAATCATGTAGAATTAAAATTACAATAATGAGTAACTAACCTCCACTGTTTTGGCTTCAATATAATAATTTATTTCCACGCTCATCCTGTAAAAGGACTGGTTTTTTGCGGGCCCGCTGTAGGGTGCTACTAGAGGTATATAGGTAGAACATGTCGTTGTGTAGACTATAAGTGAGGTCGTTCTATTTAGCATCTTCGAGAGGATGCTAAACAATTGTCACGATGAATGAAAAATACAGTTTCAGTCCAGTAATCGCTCTTTTAAATAAGAATTGAGGAAAATTATTTAATGAATGAATTAGAATTATGTATTCTAGTAAGTCATCGAGCGGAGCGAGGAGGGTTTGACTAAGGGCAACGGATTCGATAGGACCCGTCGCGCGTTACGTCTTGAAAGAGTTATATTTAGACAGTGTAATACACCAGGATAGGAAGGCATATTGTAGGCGAAGAATGTGAAATTCTTATCTGCGTGGGTGCTCTCCGTCGATGAACAAGACTGTTTCATTAATACAGGCCCTGAGAACCCACTCAGTCATGTTTTATTTTATTTAATATGAATAATATTTTTTAACAAATGGAAGTCATTCATTTTCTTTTAATTACTTATATGTTTTGAATAGTTTAATTAATTGGTTTTTTAATACAGAAATTTAAATATGGTTTTTTCCATGATAATTTTTTGGTTTTGATACCTTTCATTTTTATTTATTTTTAGCATTGTATGGATGCATATAGGGGCTTTTAAACCCAAAATTCAATTAGATTATTCCTAGTTACCCCGGAATCTTTGGTTTGAAGTCAAACCTATTTACCTTGCAATCGCCGTCTTGGGATGCAAAAAAATAATTTAGAGTTAAAAAGTAAGGATGAAGATGATCCATTTCAAATTTATAACTCATTTTTTAAAAACTAAAAAATAGTTGATATCATTTTTTAATTAGATATCATTTGATGAGTAATTTTTTTCAAATCAAACTAAATACAACTCTTACTTTGCCAATTCTTAATGTCTAGGTCTATCAAATGAATAAAAGCGTATTAAATTTTTTGTGATAAGATTGCTTATTCCGGTAATTTATGTGTAATGAGAGCATGATATTGATTTAAAGCATAGATCTTGATTTAAAGGATAAGATTGAAGTAAACCATAAGAGCGATGAAAAGGCCTAATACTGATATCGAGCATGATAATAATACAAAGCCTAATAGCGAATGTAAGAAGGATTTTTTTTGGGAATGTTCAAATTCGTGAGAAACTTTAATGCGTTTGACTTTAATCCAAATGTTGCCTACTTTGTGTGTTTAAATTTTCCACACATATTCAACCTCTTGAATTTCTTAATAAAACGTAGAAATTGAATATAATTGCATGATGGGTAAGAAGTTGTCAAGCTTCTCGCTTTTTAAAAGTCTATCAATTTTAAATTGAAAAAAAAAAAAACTATTTTTAATAAAGGAAAGGTCTGAGAGAAAGGTATGCAAAATACTAATATCTACAAGAAATCTTAAGATTTGGCAACGACAAATGTTATTTATATGATTTTCCGATTGTTTGATTAAATAAATTGTATCATAAAACGTAAGTGATGAGATAAAGAAGGGTTTTGGTCCTTAAATTAGAGCAACTCCACCAACAGGCAAACACGCACTGTAAGCAACGAAAAGGGCCACTGTAGACCTGTATGGCTTTCCACCAACGGACTTTTGGAGGGGCCTCAATGGTCAAGGCCTCTATACATATGACGTGGCATTGAATAAGAGTGGAGCTCTTGAGTGTCTTCTTAAGCAACTGTAGAGCTCATTTATAGTTCATTTATTTAGTGTAGCCGAAAGGAGAAGTGAGTGTTTGGTATAGGATAGGGAGTCTATGAGGTGAAACACTATAGCCAAGATGGGAGAGACGAACACTATAGCCAAGATGAAAGAGACGAGCACTATGGCCAAGATCTGAGATGACAAGTGCCAGGTGCCAAGTGCGATGTCGCACTTGGTGGGGACAGAGCCACACTGGTTGCCCATGCCACTCCACCCCGCCTTGAAAGCACCGCAACTGGTGGAAATGCTCTTATATCTTTCGAAACGAGACAGCGCTCAACTCTGCTCATTGAAAAGAAAGGTTCAAATTATACCGACTGTTAATTTCCAAGATTAGTTCATGCCTTACAAAGTGAATAGTGATCATAAGCAGCTCCATGAGCTCGTTAAGGATTTTAAACAGCCAACACTTATTGTTATCTTTCTTTCAAAAACGTGTGATATGTGCTAGTCATTTAATGGCACATTGATCCAGACATAGCCTTTCTACGAGATTTCTCGTTAGATCTGCATCAGGGTCCGGTTATTGTACTCGGCTACTAGCTCAACAAAATTGAAATATTAATCTTATTCAAAAGAATATTATACATAAACCACATCGATGAGAAGTGAAAGATCAATCTTGGACATTCTATAATCAATCTGCAATAACGAATCGGAAGAAATAAGCTAGGGTGCTCAATACACTTAGGCACGTACACAACAGTCGCATGAATTTGACCAATATGAGCTTCTATCATGTGCTAGTTCTTCATATCTTGCCCTAGTACCGCCGGCGCCATTGCAACAGTTTTCTTGATGTGATGCTGAAATTAACCTTCGAGGTGGTTCTAATTGGAAGGACTCTGAGAAGCAGATGAACTCGAAGCGATTCTTAAACGGCTCCTCTGTAAATGCTCTTGGCCGAACTAAAGCAACATGGCCTCTTCACTTCAGTGTTAAAATTTTCGCTGTTGAATCCGATTTGATTCCTTAATCATAAAAGAACACAAAAGTTCAAGCATTGGATCGTTATCTGAACTTAGAAAACAAGGTCTGAGTAAACTAAAAATGTTTCATTTTACCGCAGTCTACCAGTGTCGACCTATTCATTTGGAATCTAGTAATCCTGGGAAGGGCGACTAACTATCATCTTACCATCTACTTCCTCGTACTTCCTCTCGATATGGGTGGTACCCAACCGATTGTACTGGCGAGTACAGCTGATGACGAATTGGTAATGGGATTATCGATAGAGGGAGTCTGCCGTATGTTGCTCGAAAGGTCCTCCACTCGACTGGTGGTGGCCTTTCGTCGCTTATATGTAATGATTTGCTGAGAAATACGCCCTGTGTTGACCAAAATTTCTCGCCTGTCGGTCATATCATCGTGAATTACGAATTCGACTCCTGTGGTCTTCGGCTGCGGACCAGACATGGACTGGACTTCGTCATGGTCGACTGGATTGAGCAAGTGCGTGGACGGCGCAATTGACACTGGAACGTGATCCATTCGTGACCGACGTCGCTTGTACGTGATAACAGTGACCTCCTTCAACTCTTTTTGTGTCACTTGAGGTACCAACTTCATTGCGCAAGGTCGCTCTGCGGAGTCGTCCTTCGGGGACATCAGCACAATTCCTTGACCCTGGTTGAGTTTGCTATCCATCGATTAAACAAAATGACAACACAAGCTTGAGAACTAGACCTTAGAGATCGGTATCTTATCAACCGAAATGAGTTCGGAGTACGTTTTATATACGAGCAGTTCACATGATCGAATTGGTAAACGGTGACATTGAGATAACAAATTTTTTGACGGTTCTGAGCAAATATATTCTCGTATACGATGCGTAGATATGGCCTAATAATGATGGAGTATTTGAAGTTGTTCCAGGTTGCAAGAAAAGGACGGTTGTAATTATGCATTTCTATCTCTCTGATTGACACGGAGGAGCGGTAGATTCTCCGTTGGCTGGATGTCATTAAGACTTGTAACTTTCACTGAGTGGCCATTATTCCCGATCCGTTACACACGCGTGTTCTGGATGCTTCTGGTGTTCTAGTCGTTCAATGAAAGCAGTATCGTATGTATCACTAGTTCTAGGCATTTAGGACTATGCAGTATGGTGTCTCCACTAACGCTGTTTCTCGAGCCTAGCCACAGATTTAGAGTACAATTAGAGCATTTGATTGAAATTGGGTTCATTGACGTCTATGTGGTTACATATACGGTTGTAGAAATTGAGGGAAAGTGATCCCTCTGCATTGTAGTATTCATAAGTGGGTGTGATGGTTTCCCAAGTTAGTTGGCTCAGAAGTCCGAAGACCGATGAAACTCTAGACCTTTCTCTGATGGAGGTTAAATTCCTAGTTATTTGAAACGAAATTCCTTCAATTGCCATAAAAAATATTAAATCTAATCTTCGGGTGGACTAAAAGTTCATGGTGGAGATTACTTTCTGTATGAATGTGACTCGGTGCTTAGAACTCAATGCGATCATAATATTCACTTTCATGTCCAAATTAGAATCCAGGTATGCATTAGAACTTCGTAATACATATCATGCTATTTATCCGTAACAGTCCTTAAGTGGACTTCTCGGAAGATAAACATTGCTGCAATGGAGTGACGGGCCTTATTCACCCCTGGATGAGAACTAAAATATGTCGGACGACCGATCTTCCTTTTTTTCCATTTTTATTTTTTTGGGTTGACTTGAAGGAGAAATCGATTGCAGAAAATAGTTTACAAGGCCCTCATCAGGCAAACCGTAGGGCCAGGGGTTACCAGGAAACGAATGGGCATTCTAATGGTCTAGCCTGTTTCCAACTACTAGACAGACCGTCTCTAATGCAAGTGATGTTCCTCTCAGTCTTAGCTGCATCAAGAATTCGGGCCTCATTAAATTTAGCCAGCGTTTTCAGCAATTCCACTCTACCATATTGAGTTGGGGAGTCCCAAATATTACCTTTGATTCCGTCGAATGACCAATATGTCCCATCGAAGACTAGTTAGTTCAAAAAAATCCAGCATGTCCAGAGCGCAATACCCCTTAACTGTTTCCAAATTCCAACTGTTCCCATTTTGCGAAGGACGACCGCTCTTTGATTGTCCACACTCCAGGAGCGGGGGGTACATACATTCTGTGAAATGATACGTGCTATTGTCTTACGCGTTCTTAGAATAGGTACATGATTGGTAATAAAAAATTCCAACCGAATCATATTTATAAAACATGAAAACATGGAGTTTGTACCTCTGGTACTTAGATATAAAACTTTGCTCCTCTAACTTCTTTTATATCTGGCCAACTTTTGTATATATTTTTGACGTTTCCTCTACATTGGGCTGAATCAGTAACGTCGATGTCGGATGAATCGAAGAATTGACATAGTTCGTACTTGATCAATGCTTCTGGTTATTGTCATTAGTATCATCCTCGTCGGATATACTACTCCAGGATATGTTTGATTCTAAGGAAATAGCCTCGCGGGCTTCATCTGGTATTGACGGTTGAGCCGACTCTGGGATACCTGAGTGCCGTGTCCATACTTTCGATTCTTCGAGATTACGTGATTTTAGAGGACTATTTTTGGGTTTCCAGTTGCTCAGGTTAAATCTAACTTTCGGATTCTTCACTGGGTTGTGACTTGCTGTTCTCCCTTGTAACTTACGATCCCTTAATTCCTGGTACGCACGACTCGTGAGACCATTCGTCAAGGGAATCCGCTCAAATGAACTGCGACCATGTCCACTCGTAACTCCTTGTGAGTAAGCCGCAAGGTTTGCAATGATGAGAACCACTTCGTGTTCAAGCTCGGATAGTCTGTCTTCTGAAGATAATGGAACGTCCACTTCAATCGTCTTGCAATTGCATTTTCTGATCGCAGAGTCCGAATCCATCGGACGCTGTTGAAGGTTACTTGGAAACGATTGTGCAAGTCGGGTTTACGCGCACGGTGAGAGCGCTCGGTCTTGTTGTCTAGCGTGGTGTCAATCCCTAATAATCTCTTCTCAATGCCAAAAACTTGATTGAGCTTCTACAAAAAGACAGGTTAGTGAAGTCTGAGAGGGTTCGCATGCCGCCGGCGCCGATAAGGAGTATGATATCAGTGAACGAATAACTGGTGGTACATTAATAATGTATCATCCAGTGCTATTACCTGCTTGACAGTGTTGTCGGCGTAGTGATGGCGCCGGCGCCAATAGCGTCCTCTAGACAGGAACGAAGCAAGGGATGGGCATCGAATCATGACGCATAAAGAATACAGGACTTTATGAATCTACTTCAAGTTCTACTAATCCAATCTATACAGAGGTGATACCCATATCTGCCCGGTGGATGCCTTGTTCATTGCTTTTCGTGATTTCGATAGAACATCTCTGATTTGTCGCAGTTCTGTGATTGATAGCATGTACATCGGAGCCTCAAGTTCACGGGTTGTGAGTTTCTGACTTTTTTTACAGTGGATCCAAATTGGTTTAGATTCAACAAACGCATTAAGATTGTTTTTGAAATTCAGATATGGATCGTACCTCGCAAACAGCTGATGTAGGGGGTCAATTTGAACTAGTGAATATCCTGTTCCAGAAATTCTCAGATTGCGTGAGTGTGACGTGAACTCTGGGATCTAAAAGAAACATGCAGCAAATTCAGAACTATTTTACCTCGTCCACTCGATTCAATTTGATATTGTTCAGCTTCCCAGTATGCCAGTCGCCATGCGGCCCATTCCACTGTCTCTTCAACTATTGTTTTCCACGATGACGATGTCGCCCAGAGTGCTCGAAGTCTGTTTAAAACATCGTACATTTCGAAGATATCGCTACAGGCCGGCTTTCCGCCTTCATCCAGTGGAATTCGTAGTTTCGGAAATATTTCCCGGAGAACAACTTCGTCGGGCAATCCATCAATGAACGACATGAAGAATGATTTAAGGTATACAGAAAAAAGAGCGAGGATGGACAATGGATGTCTGAATTGTCCAGTTGGTGTGCAATTTATATGATGAGTCAAGGTGTGTCTCATGAATCTGTTATGTAACGGCGCTGGCGCGAAACGGTCAATTCCAGTATTCCCGTTGAACGTCCCTTAGTTCTTTATCCTTCAATTTAGCACAGAATACTTATGCAAATCGGGTGCAGTCTTTCAATGACATCTTCGAAACTCTCATTATTATCTCTGTAGTCACTGATATGGTGACGGCCTTCCAATATCACTATCACTTATGTCCTATTGATGACTGAGAAGCAGATATTCTGTCATTAAGTCTAAGAGCGGCACCCCCCTACAGAAGGATTGTACTAAAAAAGTTTTCTTTTTGAAATGGCGGCATTCTGGAGTTTAGATATCCGTGATCAAATAACAGGTAACCGGCTATGGATTGATTCAGATCTCGGTTCATCGAACCCAGAAGCAGAGTTACAGTTTCGTTTATGGTACCCTGATTATTGCCCTGCAGAAGAAGTAACTCTGCCGCAAACCATCTATGTAAAGATCTATATAAATGGAATGTCATGCGATTCTCTTGTATCATTCCGATCTTTCCGTGAAAGTTTGCTGCTGTTGAACATCCTAGTTTTTCCTTGGCCTTTTCCTATTGGTATAATTATCGTGTAGGCAAGTTTTGGTTCACCCAGCGAGGTACACAATGTCTTTCATTTGTCATAGTCTTAACCCTACTTCGCAGTTCGTATTTGATAGCAGCAGTATGTTGACGCCTGCGGCTGGTGACATTCTACTTCGAAAGCTTACACCGGAGTCGACTGTGGACTACTCGCTTTATGTGGCCCCAGAGGACTGGTCGCTGAACCACAAGACCTGGCTCTTGAAAGTATTCTCATGCCCAGTTACCTACAGCGAAGGGAGGGTGCCTCCGGATGGATATCCCATTCGAATGAGATGTTTGATGCTATTAGTGTGGGAGGAGGGTGCAGGTTTCACGGATAGTTCGGGGGGTGGGATTCTTATTCCCGACAACCATTTAAGCGCCCCCGTTGGATCCGATGGGTCAGGAAGCATAGAGATTGCCCCAGACGCAAATTGTGTTGCCATGGCGTTTGTCCAGCCTTTTCGCCCAGAGGGTCCAACATTTCTGAGAGTGGACTTCTGGAAAGAATACTACCTGCGAGACGAGTACTCGAAGCTGCTTGTCTTATCGGTTGTGGACTCCCTGTTTTCAACAGGGGAGGGTGTTCGAACTATCAAGTCAATGAGGAAGGACGGAAGAGGTTGGACCCATGGTGGTGAAATATCGGCGCCAGTAACGATAGTTAGTCCTGATTCCGTTAGAGAGCTTCTGTACACTGAATTGTCGCTTGCCTGAACCAGGCTCATGCAGTTCGCGACCTCGGACCGCTGCATCGAATGCGTAGAGGTTGGTCAGTCAGACATCACATATTGTGTCCTAGAGCAGTATACCAGAGAGGATTTTGGTCTATATGCTTATAGGAATACAGACAGACGGATGGAAACTTGTTCAAGGTTTGGTGTAATCCCACTCTATAATACGTCATGCATAATGTAGGCGCAAATGGAGTTAACTAATAAATAAAAGAGGATTTCTATATCTCTAAATGGCTTGGTCTGTAATTTATGAATCTTTCAACCATTTCCTTGCATTGTTGTTAACATAGGTGACTTCAATTGCATGCCTAAAGAGGGCTTGGTCGGGAAGTTTGAGCAGAGAGCTTTCCTTTCGATCTCTCAGTCATCCACTCGAGGACCCCACATGCGCATCGTGCTTTGTACTGAACTCATAACTCAGCAAAAACTCATGAACTCTTTACAGACGCAAAAATTTGCTTGACGCATCAAGCTACAAAGGATCGAAGAATGCAAAACTTACTATGTTTTCCATTTTACGACTAAGTAAGTGTCAGTTGTCGATACTTCCTGCCGTTTGTTTCGTTACATTGATATGTTTCGATTGATATAGCGCCGGCGCCATTCAATTGCTCATCTACTTGCTGGCGATGTGATGCAATGTCCAAGTCTATCTGTGTTCCTACAATAATCTAGTCACGGCTACTTAAAGATCTGAAGTTCTGACAAATCATATCATTGTCTGCATTATAAGTTCAAGCCCATCCGGTGTTGTCACTTGTGTGTTTGCCACCTTGGGTTTCCTCCCGTGGATAATACAATAGCCCGTCGGAGTCGCTGGAGTTCAATGAATGAGAGCGTATTCCATCGAGGAAGTTCTTGCCTACTGGGAAGTAGTTGGTATTGCTTGCAGTGTAGTTGGGCAAAGCAATTGATATTGTCTTTGAAGTTCTGAATCTCGTCTGCCTTGAAAAAGAGTGGATGTGTCGGATCCATACTGTCTGGGCCTAGAAAGAGTGGTTGTGTCGGATCCAAACCCAGTAAGGTACAACCTATCATGACCATACAAAATCATAAGAATTGGTTAGTATGTCAACCTCAAGTTTTCCACTGCTCATGCGCTATGAAGCCTTTGGGTTTGATATCTATCTTACCATGAACACCAGTAACCGCAGGGGCCCAACTCTGAACCGCGTAAAGTTCTGCCTCCCAGCGACCAAGGCGCCACGCAGCCCATTCCAATGTCTCTTCGATTTTTGATTTCCAAGTGCTAGACGTGGCCCATAGCCGACGAAGTCTATGAAGAATGTCCACGACTGTGGCATGGTCACATTTTATCCTTGACCAGCGACCACACAATGGCACTTGCAACTTGGGAAAAATGAGACTCTCAACTATCTCATCGGGGAGTCCCGAAATAAACGACATTCGTGAGTGGAATAAATTGCTCTCTATGACTAGAAAACCTGGTTGAATGGAATAGTTCGCTCTCAAAGACTAGAAGACCTCTTTTTTATATTGCTGATGACTGCAGTACATTCACGTCAGATTCACGAGAACTTCTTTAATGAGTTGGCGCCGGCGCCAAACGGTTAAAATCTATTGACAGGACAAATGCACCATAAAATCTCACGCTTTACTGGTTCTCTTTGGGGATGGTTTGAATTACCCCGGCGTCAGGGTCTCTTTAGCCACGAATCATTATATGGAAATTTACGACTGGCGGCCTATCTAGACGATCTTCGCTGACATATCTCAAACAAAACGCTGCTGTTATTAGCGTGACCGATGGGTGACCGTCGTTTTTGATTTTTGTTGACGCCTGGCGTAACATTTCATAAAGCGGTGGCTAGTATTTTATGTTGCATGCTTTAATAAAAGCAATTTAGTTTTTTATATGACTACTTTTAATTTGGAGCCTGATACTTTGTTTGATAGTACTTAACGTCCATGAGTCCTTGGGTTCATTTAGGTATAAAATGTAGTTGGCTGTGGGCAGTTTCGTGTCATAGTCTTGGTCTGTAATTTCAATGATTCCTCTCTATCTTGTAACTGGCTCGATCCAGTATGCCTTGGCAAACCGGTCACTCGATGTTCCTCAGGTAGGAGATATAGTGCTTTGTAAGCGGGAGCCTAACTCACCCGTGGAGTACTCACTCTATGAGAGTTCGGAGGACTATTCACGGAACAGTAAGACCTGGCTTCTGAAGTTACTATCCTGCCCTGTTCGATTCCAAGATCCGTCTGAGATCCCCGAGCGCGCAGTCAAGAGGATGAAGTGTATGATCCTTCTCGTCTGGGAGCCGGGAGTAGGATTTAAGGAAGCTCCCGGAGGTGGGGTCTTAGAACCTGACGTGCAACCGACCACGAGCATCGGCGAACATACCAGTGGACAAGGATCTAACTGGCCTGGAGGAGACTGTATTGCGCTGGCTTTTACACAGCCGTGTTCTCCATTGGGTCCGACATTTCTTAGGGTAGATTTCTGGAAACAGGATTACTTTGAGAAAGAATACGCAAAGCTGGTTGTACTATCAGTTGTTGATTGTTCCTCCCCAGGAAATGGTGAAATTAGGACCGTTTCGATATGGCGCCGGTCGAACGATACCTGGATAAGCACGGGCTCCGTTTCTGGGCCCAGGATCCTGAGTGTGGTGCCGTCGGTGAAGGCAGTCTTGGTTTGATCAGCTCGGTAGTTCTGTCGTCTCCCTCACGATTACTTATCTATAGCACGTATTATTTGAATTCTAGTCCACAGAAGTCTCAGGATCGCATATGGATTGCTGCTTCTCTTGCTTGGTTCAGTTGATTGGTTGTAAATTCTGATAATTTTGTAAATGCTGATAATTTTGAATCTGAAACTGGATATGGCGCCGGCGCCGTGAGATGATAACGTGTGTTGTCACGGAGATTATTTGTGTACATTTCTTCTGTTGGGTATGATATCACTTGCGTTTGTCAGTTCTGGACGTTTGATGGTGATATGCATTATACTCGATTACTCACAAATCTAAGCATTAATATCCAAACGTCTGACCTGGTTTTGGCGTCTGCGAGGCGAGATTCTCAAGTGCGATGTCACAGTGATTATTCGGGTGCCAATGATTGATTGGGGATGCTGTCACTTGCTCTTAAAACTTCTGGTCCTTTGATGCTGATTCGCATCAAATTCGATTACTCACGAATCTAGTCTTTAGAATCCGAATATCTCAACTCGATTGATAAATTAATGGAATTAAGATTAATCTAGTCATCGACCATTGCGATTTGTTATTGGGCAGGTCATCATGCTATGCCAAGCCTGTCGACACATTACTTCAAGTAACCCGACGTTTCTACATAATCATTCAAGATGACTAGGTATTGGAGATGATGAAAAGAGCTGTATTATGAACTTTCAAATTAAGAGTTCCAACAGAGAAGTATGCCAGTATGCGGTTGTAAAGATTTAAGCATACTACGAAATATCGTCTTCTCGTCATAAAAATATTATAATATGATCTGTCAATGAATACAAGGTGAACTCAAGATTGCGCGATTGCATCTGTGACGAATCATTACCACTTCTACACGCAGTGCCTAACTGTCGACTATATACTATATCCTATGGAGTTTTTGCGATATATTGAAGGCAAAGTTAGACACGAGAGTGAAAATCGCTGATGTCAAATGGGATTGGCGGCAGCGCCTACAATATTCTTGGACGCTTAAGCAGCGGAGTTGGTGGAGACCCGCCGACATTTGCTGGTTTCGAGACCTCGACGCCGCCTGTTGATATGGTCAAAGAAAAATGAATCAGGACTAGTGATTTCACATGGAGTGACCATATGAATCAAACTTTACACTAAAAGGAGGAAGATGTGGACGGTATTGGCCCACCATAGATACTGTCAGCTCCGGATGATTCGCTTCCATGAACGCCATCCGTGTCTGATTCCGAGCTAGACTGGGAAGGAAACCCGTAGTTCTGCAACCAACATTGTGGAAATGGAACTCTGCATCCTACATGGCAACACTCCGGATACATCGCTACCCGTATCGCTAAACAGAATATATGATAAAAATGGCCACATGGAGTAGTCTCAACCTCGCGCGCCGGGAAGCCAGTGTTACACATTTCGCATCGCCGGCCATCGTCAGCCAGTGGAATGCTCGGAGCTGGGATTCGCTTCGATAAGCTTAGCTGAGTGTGATTACCGTAGCTTCGTAATGTATCGACAGCTAAGGCATGCTCAGCTTCAAGTTCTTTGTATTCCTCCTGCAGCTTCTCTAGCTCCCTCTGTGCTTCTAATAGCGTTGCAAGAACGCAAGAATTCTCAACATACCCAGGCAGATCCCGAAGCACGCGCTCAGCATGCATTCGGTCGTGCTCTAGTTCCAGAAGGTTCTCCCGAAGCTCCTGTAAATTAGCCCTAGTCTCCAGTCTAACACTGGCGTCGTGTGTCATGGCGTCAATCCTCTGGGCCTGGATGACGGCGTCCTTGACAGAAGCCGAACAACGAACATAACGCTCGTGAGTATCGCGCAGTAACCCATCGGCTTCAATAACAGCATGGCTCCCAACGCCTTCTTCCGGAAGGGCCGGTTGCTGCAACTGGTACTCCTTATTCAAAATGGCCTCACGGGCTCGGGCAATAGCAACTCGGTTTCCTGCATTGCGTGCTAGTTCACGCTTGTGAATCAAAATGGAAGCAACACGGGACGGCCTAGGGCTACATGGACTAGTCGGCATCATGAACTGCTATACGTCAAAGCACCAAGACTGTTATACTAATACGAGTGCTAGAACAAAGATCACACAAGAACTGGTTATGTTGCGCATTGACAGGAGCGAATACTTGAATCACATATATAGTAATTCGGATTGAAGGATGTATATTTTGTCGTGGACAGAAAGTGACGAAATCCAGAGTTCTGTTGGAGTTAGAAATTAAGCTGCAGTCATTGGGATCAGCAGAGTGTTCAATCGGCGCCGGCGCCAGACGGCATCCACCGGACAGGTCATTACAATGGCTTCTCTCTCTGAACGAATTACATTGATAAATGCCCTTGTGAATCTTCAATTTGAAATGTGTACCGCAGGTGACGCTGTTAAGTGATGAACAGTCAATAAATTTCAAGTGGCGCAGTTATGAAGTCATTACGGTCAAATCTCTACCTGAATCTGATCAAACAGGTGGCGATTTTTGGTTATGAACTTGGGTCGGAATTGCACTCAAATTTGATAAAGACCTGAATGCAGATAATCTAAGACTGTTCGTCGAAGATTTCTCGGACTGCTACGTATGCTATTTATTTTGGGGCAATTAGTCGTTAAATTCCGGGCTACCGGTTGATGCCTGAGTTCGAGGAGATGTAAAAATTTACTCACATTTTTGGCTAGTTCATTACATTAGGTACATCCAAAGTCGACAGTGAATTGTTCCGTGTGCAGATATTTGATTTGACGCCGGCGCCATACGCAAGGCTCCTGGAACCGACAACGTCACGTTGATATGGTGACACTGCATGGCTAATAATGTTTCTTCTGTGGCTTGTCTCTTCACAACGTCATTCTTTTCAAGGGAACGTAGAAAACCATAAGCTTGTTTATATTGAGATTTGAGAAAAATGTGCAACTCTTTATTATAGAAAACCGTGCCGGATAATTATCATCGAGGGTACATTCTAATTGCAGAATTCCAGTGTCTATATACTAAGTATATTGCGCCTGAGATTACTTAATAATAATAATAAGACTGATCTACGAAATGATCTAGTCGAAGTTTGATTGTAGACTATGCAAAAATTTAGAGCATCTTCTGGCGTTTAAGGCAAGGTGACCTCGGCGAATTCGGCATCGGAGGAGTTGAAATTGCCTCTCTTGGCGTGGGATTCGTTTCATCTTGAGAATCACCTGCAGCAGACAAGCAATTATGAGATAATACAATGGTACTGTATTAGAATGCCGGCATCTATCTGCATGGATCTTCTATGGTGCTTGCGGAGTATCGCAAATCTTACCACTCACACTGACCCCGGAGGAGCTGCTCGCAGGGATGCTCTCCATCTCACTCTCGGTTACTGCCACGCAAGGAAAACCGTATGTCTCTAGCCAGTAAGGTGGGAAATCTTCTCGACAAGTCTGACGGCAGCACTCTGGGACCATCGCCACTTGGATTGCAAGGCAAAAGATATGGTAGAAGTGGCCACAGGGAGAAATCTGAGCATCGCTTGCTGGGAATCCAGCACCGCACATCTCACATCGCCTGCCATCATCCGGTAATGGGACTCTAGGCACTTGAATACGCCTTGTGAGTCTTAGATGCGTGTGGTCCTCGTAGTTGTGGATTGTATCCAGCGCAAGTGCGTACTCGCCCTGCAGCTCACCAAGTTCATATCTCAGTCTTTCAGTTTCACGTTCTGCCTCCAATAGAGTGATGATTAGCGACGGGCGAAGTGAAAATCCTGGCTGAGCCCGTAGGAGCCCTTCTGCCACGGATCGGTCATGCTTCAACTGCGCATACTGATCTCGCAAATCCATTAGGTTTGCTCTGGTTTCAGTGCGCAGTACGGAGTCTCCAGTGGTAGCGTCAATATTTCTAGCCTGTGCCACGGCGTCCTTCACCGATTTTGCACACATCTCAAATCTACAGTGAGTATCCCAGAGGATTCCCTCAGCCTCTGCAACAACGTCCCTCTCCGCTCCTTCCTCTGGTAATGCCGGGACCTCACCCTCAAAATTAGCTTTCATCTTTCTCAACCGATCCTCAGCTAGTCCCAGCTCCACAGCGACATCTGAAGCGAGCTTATTCTTGTGAGAGACGATAGTGGCTATGCGAGACGGTCTACAACTCGACGCATAAGCATCACCTGTCGACATACTGCAGTCCTGTATATTGATGTGCTCGCTAAAACGGAATGCGCAACGAGAGCGACAGTTCGAGAGTAAAGAGTAGGAATGGTTGTGGAGATGAAAGCTAGAATCCTGCAAACTATTTATACTAGTTCGAGGGCATGTTCACGTAAATCATCTATTATAGGGGCACCCTCCGGGCTGGTCAATTTCGAACTGGCGCCGGCGCCAAACGATAATCTTCTAGCCGTTGTGAAATCGGCAATGCTTATTACACATTCATGATACCGGTTATATGATCTTGTCATGCACTTGGATATTGATCACTCGCTTGAATGTTGCAGATGAAATTGCCGGCCTCTGACAGGTGGTTACCGGTAGGCGCCGGCGGCAAATCAATGTCTCAATGAGAACAGATAATAAGCAGCTTTCATATCTTTTAGTATTTATGGTCTATACCGGCCGCAGTCATTTGTTTACATAGACTCGTTTTGAATTGGGTAATCTTGGTCCTAAGTATCTTGTTCTCATAAATTTTGATTGTGACCTTTGTGAACATAGAATACTTTAGAATTGTGTAATGATCCTCCTAATAACCATGTTCTCGTAATACTTGGATGTGATCGAACGACTACTGACTCTGAAAATACTTATACGATCAAACAAGGAAATGACATAGTCATTGAGTTCTACATTGTGCAGTCTCGGCCAATTGTATGATATTTGCTAGGCATACAATACTGTCCTACTCAATCAGTCGGTATCTTCGAGTAAGTTATCTTTGCCGGCAACATCCCCACGCCATCTAGGACGAGTCATGGGGTGGTACTGGCCACGTCTATGTTGAACTCCAAGATCTCATCATTTCATCAACCTCTGCCCGGCTAAGCGTTGCCTGATGCGGTCGCTCGTCATGAACTGGGACTCGCAAGACTTTGTGGTAGACATGGTACATATGTTTACAAGTCATAAAGAAATGCCCAGGCTTGGTGTCTGAGACACTGTTTACAAAAAATGCACAAGTGCAGGATGGGGTTTCACTTATGGTGATTTCATATGTGACTGGTCTATTTGTTGTTGTTGAAATTGTATGCAATTGGAAGCTGTAAGAAGACTGCCCAACATTCTGCTCGAGGATTCTCACATTAGCAATCATCTGAAGCCCGGCATTCCTTCTTGGTATTCCAGATTCCGTCAACGTCCTCCGATTGACTTTCTTTCCCGCACGTCGAGGCGGCCTTTTCTGAGGATCTAAAGGGGAGTGATTCGGAGGCAGTGGAAAATCATATCCGCTTTCAGGTCTTCTGTCTGGTATGATTGGATCCTCAACGAGAACAAAGCCATTCGTTCCTAGTGCACTTGCCTCAATGGTGGTTAGGCTTGTTCCCAACTCCACTGGCCAGATTTCCGGAAGTGCAGGGGGTTTTCCACCTTTAAGATGAATGACGTGATCGCTAGCTACACAGCCGTGTGATGAGTCTCGGCAGAACCAGAAGGATTGGAAGCATCTTTTAAATCGAACCTCCGAAACACCATAAAAGGATGGCCCAGCCTGACTTGATTGCACCGAGTCTTTTATAAATTTCCCGCACGTCGCCCACCGTCCGTCTCTGTACACGACTCCAGCACATCGGGGGTTCTCTCCTGCAAGACTTCTGCGAATTGCCCATGCATTGTGGTCGACCATCACCTCATGGAACGTCCTACCGAACTGTGATCCAGCACTTCGCTGAAGTGCATAGTGGGGAAGTTCAGGACGTTTAAACGTTTGATTCTGGGGTACGTCAGCATTTGTTCGGGTCTCCGCAATTTGTGTGTGACGGCGCTCAGCAGCGTAACGCGGCATGGGTGTCCCGACAAAACCAGTCAACCCTTCGCTCATATTTTGGCCAATTGTATCCGGAATATTGCTTGATGAAGGGAATGAGAATGGTGGATTCGAACACTCAATTGTGTCTGCCTGGGACATGCCCATGACGTGCCTGATCATATCAGGATACGATGTTGTCGAGTTTGAGAATGCTATTCCTTGCGTGCTGTTCATGTATTCGCCGGACCCGTAGGTTCGGATTCGGTATTGATTTGATTGAGTCTCTCCGTCTGCTGCCTCATTCCAGGGTGCCGAACATTGAGATTGGGATGGTCTAACATTATTTGGTTCGGATGTCGCCAGCCCCTTATCAGCATATCTAGGTGTAGCCAGCATATCTGGCTGGGAAGTTGTAGCCCTGTTCTCTGGCGGAAGGCTAGATCGAATCAATGTCGCTGTTTGCTCACTTGCTCCTTGAAAGTACGGCGGCGCGTGCATACGCGGGGGCAAGTCCTTCAGCGGTCTCCTTATGGTTCTGCTGTCCTTGTCAGGTCTGTGTGATCTAGCGTCTTTTCGTCGTCCTTCCCCAGTACCTAACCGGACACTCTGTGTCCGATCAAACTCTCCTTCTAATCCCATACCTCGTGAGTAGAATACAGTTCCCTTGACTGCCGACTTGATTGCCAGGGCTACAACCTCGGGCTTCTCGGATCTCGCTGCCTTTCGAAGCATTAGCTCGGCTTTTGTAGGTCCAGAGCCACGCACCTTGCCATTGGATACTGCTAGGCAGAATTGCTGCTGAAGCAAGGAGCGGGTCATGTCCTCAGCGCATACTGTGTAAAGATCCATCTTTACCTTAAGACCACTTGCTGATGTCGCCCACATCGAACTGTGAACCGGCTCGCACAGGTTTGTATTCGGGACCAGGGATTCACATTCGAGGTCGAGCTCAAGCTCATTTAAGTGGTAGTATGCAAACAGAGTGCGCCTCGCCATCCACCAAGTTTTCCATGCCTGCATATGTCGAATGTTGCACTCGAGCACCGCTCCTGACTTGAACCACCAATCTTCCAATTCGCGAGCCCGTTCTCGGAAGTCATCATTTGTCGGAGATAGCGCCCATCGCTTACACATTTCAGTATGGTGAGTTCGGAACTTGTCTACAATCCATTTGTTCGTATGGTCACGAATACTCTGGACAAAGTGAAAGTAACACGTCCTGAGTATTGGTTTGTCCTCCGGATCATTCTGTTCTTCAGCGACTTCGTTAACATCCCCGTCAAGTCCCTCGGTTGTTCCGTACACAATCCTCACCGCATTGTAGTTGGCAGGAGCCGCATCTGCCATGAATCCTCTGAACCTGGGCCGTGATTGTCCACATTCTTCCACGGTCTCATTAAGAAGCTCCCAAAATTTGACCTGGTTCTCGGCGTTCTCCAATTTCATTTCGCATACAGCTATTGTCAGGAGTCGCTGGAGATTGTGATCGTACACGTGTGCCGCCATAGTAGTCCAGTGATGAACGCGTTTGATGTGGTCAAACATCACAAAAGAATCTTTCAGATCCCCGCTTGTCATTCGTTTTACAATGTCAACTCCGCTCCCTATTCCGACAGTTGACATCTTGAACACGAATTTGATGCCACGCCGTGACTGTCCCGGAAAGTGGCTATCCTGTATGTAACTGTAACGAGAATGACGTTTCAGCGCAAAAATGCAGCGCTCCTGATCAAGTCTGAATTTAGTGACCAAGTTCTTTACACGTACCTTATCATGGTATGGTGGGGCATTTAGCAGAATCTCCAGTAAGGCTGCTTCATCGAGGATATCTCCTTCGCGGACCGCTGATCTTTGAATGACTGTGTCCATGAAGTTCTTGTGAGCACACCTAAACCCCACCCATCCCGGCGCTTTCATGAGCCATGGCTGGTCATCTAGAAAACGATGTATTGTTTTCGTCATCTGAACGTACGATTCACGATTTCTCCCCGGCGCGGACTCGTGATTATGAGTACCAGAGTGAACGATAACTCGAGTGTACTCATCATTAACGTGTGAAACAGACCACCATACCGCGCCGCACTGCTCAAGGCAGTGTGGTGTCCACTTGCAGAACGCACACCTCCAGTCACCATCGATTTTCGGTTCACCGGGTTTCGGTCTCAAGAAACATCGTCCTTCCCAAAACAGCGTGTTCTGTTCCTTGTGAAGGGCGATGTGGCCGCAATGGGAGTTTGCACATATAAATGAGCCTCCGCAGAATGACTTTCGTACTCTGAGTTGTGCCTCCTCCAGGACATTGGAATTGTAGCTATTTGATTTGACCCAGGGGTGCCCATCGAATGAAATGTCCGTAGATATACTATCTTCAGTTTCGACTGGCGGAAATTCGTATATATTGTTCCCATCATAGACAGATGGCATATATCTGCACTTCATAACCGGAAAATCTTTCAGAGGTAGTCTGGCAAATTCCCCAGTTGATCCGCGGCATGCCAGGTTCAGAATGATTGGCAAAACGGAGATCCCACGTGGCATCTCATACCGGTTTTCCAAGGAGACTTCGGCACTTGACTGACTTCCTGGATTAGCGCTCGACCTGACAGGATCGGGTTCGCCTGGCGGTTGGTCTCGTGAAGCTGGATCCTCTTCAGTACAATCTTCACTGTCAGATCGAATATCCATCGGAGGTGCCGGAATTTCGCAGACGGGCGAATGACATGGAGAAGTACGTATTGCAGAATCCTGAACGTCCGGGATCTCTTCAGCAGGTGCATTGCCAAGGTCTGCAAGGGGCTCGATTGGATAGTCTTCCAAGTGGAGGGTCCTTTGACCTCGCGACGTATCGATGTCGCCGCTGTCAGCGCTTGAATCATCCAGCTCAATTACATTATCTGGTTCGATCGATTTCTTTTGCCTTGTGCAGGCCACTTCGGCGGCCAGGATTGTTGAACTCTCACCATGGACCTCGTATGACCCGAACTCATGAAATGGAATCGATATAACACTACGACCATTCCTATTTTCGGGCCAATGATGCGCAGTAAGTTCACCCATGGTGTTCATGTACTTGATGTGGATGCTGCCGAGCTGCAACTCAAATGAAAGAACTAAGTCTATTTCCAGAAGATCAAGGTGTGTTCCCGTGCAAGCATACTCAACGTTCTCGTTTCTACCAGGTACACAAAGCTTTAACATGCGCGCTGTTGTCGCCATGACTATCAAGGAAATCCGAGGTTACGATTGCAATGTGATAGGATTCACTGACGACTTGTATGTCGCGGACTATGTTATAGGCGCTTGTTAGAAACGGATATAAACAACTTAACGGACTGCACATTATTTCGCTAGTCGTTAGACGGATTAATGGCATTATTTTTTCGGTCTAAAGAAACAAGTCGAGAGTGCCGCCGATTTGGCTTGGATTTGATATCAGCCCCCAACTCAGAAGTGAGATTTTGAACTATCCGGAAATATAGCCGAGCGTATCAGTATCGAGTCGTTGAGATGACTGATGGAGGATACCAGTCTGATTCGGCAACGGTATTCTTAGTGTCGCGTGACCTGTCGAGGGTGACAGGTAATCGTATAAATAGGTTATGGGTGCTACAATCTTATCCATTCTTTATCATTCCTACTAATCACTCATTAAGGCCGTCCAGTCTTAGGTTTGTTTCCCCCGCCTTTTCAGCTGTATCTTACCTTCTATCATCATGCCGAGCAATTGTGCAACCAAGAAACGCCGAGGAGGGGGGCTTCTTAACTCCTTCAGAGCGGGTGACGGTGGGATCTTTCAGCCCTTTTCTGGTGACATGGCCTCGAAGGCGAGGAAGGGGGCTCGGCTGGAGGTAGTCGGGGCCTCGCGAAGGTGGAAGCGTCCGAAGATACAGCCTCATTCGGAGGTTCTGCAGGTAAGCTAATTTAACTCTACTCATTTCTTGGGATGCCAGATGAATATTTGTTTTTGGGGTTTGAGTAAATCCGCTTTTGCCGTAGACGAGCATTCTTGCCGCCGGCGGTCAGTCCATGTATTTTCCGTCCGAGCTCTGAATTGAACCTATTGTTTCACATTTTGCTGTGTCTGTCCAACCGGATATCGGGCTTTCGTGAAAATGTTGTTTGGGTTAGTTGTTCAGCTGGGAAACATCAGTTTAAACCGTGACGCGCCTAACATTCCCCGGGCGGATGTTCGTTTGCAAACTTTAGTAAAGTGATCAATCCAGAGAAATGTGTGTTATCAAACATTTGTATTCCCTGGGAGGATGTTCTTTGAATTCCCTGACTTAATCGAAGAGAATCTCTGAAATGTAGTCCTCTGCATTAGATGCTAGTACATGGCGCTGGCGCCAATTCGAATTCAACTACTTCCATGTTATTGAATTACCTCTGACTCCTATCCATTCGAGGGGGATAAGCTGCTAAAGACTTGAAAACCTAATTTTCCTTACATGTTATAAGTCGAGCGTGTCCCATACTTAAAAAACCTGGGGATCGAAGACATGTCGCTGTTTGTTGTAAAAGTCCACGTTCTCTCCTGGAGAAACTAAATTATGGACGTGTTTGTTTTTGACGGTGCCAATCCCGTGGGTTATTGACCTGATGTATTTGATGTCGGTTGGAATGTACTGTGCACCCGAAATTCGATGAAGTGTTTGATTAGCATAGACTTAAACCCTGTGACCAGTCTCCATGCGCCATTAAAGACTTCTTACTTCAATTTTTTGGGGTTGGCAGACATCATCTAGTTCCTCGTACGAATCCTTTGTCTTCGTATGCCAAAGCCCTAATTGTCGGTGTGGGCCATAGTGACGTTCATACACTTTGCTTAGGATATATTCAAATGGCGCTGGCGTCAAGACTAACGTCAGACACGTTTCATTTGAATTAGTCTGCGGCGTAGCCTCTGTACATGTTCCTCATCTCTATCTTTTTAAGCATTCGCTCAGGTTTAGCATGTCATTCGCTCTCAACATTTCCAGGTGCGGTTCCGGGATAACAGCGTTTCCGCGGTTGGCTTTTAGGAATTGAAGAAGGATTCGCCAATTGAGGACTACAGCGACGATGAGCCCTCACAGGACGATGATGAGCTGGTGATGGCGATTGAGAGGACTGTTGAAGCGTCCCCCACAGTGGTCTCATTCGAGCAGTATCAGGAGTCTCTATTCAACAAGATCAACATCCGCAAGCAGTTCAGTTCCAGAAAGATTTCTCCGTTTCGTCTCGAGATCCCCCTTTGCAGACTGAAGCCTACTACATGGGTTCGTCAGGCCTTCGACTCAGACATTCAAACTGTTTACGACGGATTCCATATTGGGAATTGGGGTACGAATTTCTGGGTGACTACTTGTGATAGCCCTCCCAGTTTCCCCGACGAAAATTTTTACGACCTTGATCGGTGGAAAGCAGTGTCCGAGAAATTTGACCAGGATCTGAGAGATTTGTGTGAAAGCGACCCTCGTAACAAAGGGATCTACGAGAAGATTATCGGCCACTACGTGTTTGTCTGGGATGGGAATCACCGGGCAATTGCGTGGATGAGACATATTCGCGACAACAATGGCGAACCTATCAAAGTTAGCTGCTTCGTCCTAAACGACACGGAAGCAGATCGAGGATGGATATCGAACTTCATGAGGGACATAAATGAGTACGTACCTATCTCGTTTTGCTATGACGAGTCGTTGTCTATTCTTGTGGCTGGTGATTTTTGTGGGCATTCATATACTCTGTACAAGGCACTCGACTGTCTGATTCTGTAGAGAAAAAAGGTGTAGCATGTTCTAAGGACTATTCTACCGAGATGATACTATTCCTTCCTCTTTAGTTACATTTGCTTGTCGTTTTAAATTTCTTCTTCCACGATCTTGGAATGCAATGGACGCTGGCGCCATACGTAGAGTCTTGTAAGTGAAGGTAAACATTCTCTGTTTATGAGATTATTTAGATTAATTGCG